>JAQZBX010110614.1:0-10355 GCA_029593785.1 Cabassous unicinctus
GGAAGGAAAGAATGAAGTTCTAAACTTTCCTTAGCAAATGGCTTCAGAATTAAAGTTTGACTGAGAAACACTCACTCCTTTTGGACATAAAGGATATTGTGATTAGCTTACCTCCTTGATTACTAGCTCATGACCTAAATGCTTTAATTTTAAACTCATCATCTCAGTCCTTCTTTTTTATTTATGCTGTATATCTTCAAAACAAATCCCACCAATTTTGAATCATTTAAACTTTGTCTTTCTCCCTTTGGTTGAATACCATGACTTTTTTTTTTTATTTTAGTTCCTAACACATTATGTATTATAGCTATAAAATTTCATAAACTCCCATTTTAATAAATCTCTGATATACTACTTTGGTTCCTTTTGTTACTTTATTGATTTCCTTTTAAAACTGTTCATTCCCTTTTCTCCACTGTCATGTAATGTTTTCTCTACAGTTCCCCTTAAAAAGAAAACATATTACACTATAATTTTTCTTTCAAATACCTAGTTTCAAAATTTGTAATTATACCAGTCTATAGTCCCGAGGGTCTAGGGTTTTCTAGATATAAATTTACTTAGATACTTAGACCTAATAAAAAGTCTAATAAAAAATAAATGACTTGGAAAATTGAAACAGGCCATGGATCACCAGTTGAAGAATATTAGCAGAAATTGACGGATAAATTAATGCAGAGAAAATTAACTTACCCTTGAAAGTGACAATAAACTCCAATCTGTAGTTTTTGAATACAAGTTTAATGACTTGAAAATTATCCTGGTGTAAGTCATCTAAAATAATACTACAGAAGGGCAATTTTTCATCAAGGATAAATTGAACAAGTGAATAAATAAGGCCAATGATCCAGTAACTATTAAATATAAATTAAAACAAACACTGAAAATGATTGGACAGCATAATTATCCAAACAAATAAAAATCTAAAGCTGTGAGATGAACTACTTTAGTGATATCAACAGCATGAATGAAAGGTTATATGTGTGACAAATCTCCCAAAGGAAATTATTTTTACTTCCTTAAAAATATAACAATAATATTAGGGGTCAAAATCAGAGAAACATCACACAAATGAAGAAATTTTAGCTAGAAAAATACAAGTGATGATTAAATGAGGGCCAGGGAACATAAGAAGGAAGAGTTAAACCCATTGTGAGAAGATGGCCTCAGATTAATAGGCAGTCAATGCTCTCTCTCTCTCTCTCTCTCTCTCTCTCTCTCTCTCTCTCTCTCTCTCTCTCTCTCTCTCTCACACACACACACACACACACACACACACACACATGGAGAAAGAGCCAAAAGCTGCCCAAGGGACCTGCTTTGTGGATCAGAAGACCAGGACAGAGCTACACCACTCTCAGAAGGGTGAGGGACAGAGAGAGGAAGAATCCAAAGCAACAAACATGAGGTACAAAGCCCCATGGCAGCTGGGAAGGGCTCCCCAACACCACCCCCAAAATATTAAGCTGGGGTGAAACCCCTGGCACACAGCACCTGACTGAGATGGGAACAGACCTCTTCCTTCATGTCAGCTGTTTCAAGGGAAGAGGGAGTGAGAATTAGGGTGCTTTATTTCAGTGAATGTGGACAGCAAAGCCTGCTTTGAATCTCTACTCTGGAGATTGAACAAAGGAACACAGGAAAGCCTAGACTGAAACACCTACTGGAAAGTGTGCTGCTGAGCATCATCTGCTGGCCAGTCTGGAAACTGCATGCCTAAAAACTGTTTATAGTACTCTCTGTATCCTAATCCCTGGGAAAAATTCTGTGAAACATTAGGGAGTCCCTGGCCTGATTTTGAAAACTTAAGCTTAAAGACTTAGAATAAGTTGAACCAAATATCAAAGAAGAACTGTGAAGAAAAACAAAACAAAACAAAAAAACAGTGGGCAAGAGAAAGAAATTGGCCCTCAGAGGAAATTAACCAACATATTTATATGCCTAGACATCAGCAAAATATTACAAGCCATACTAAAAAACAGGAAGAGATGGCCCAGCCAAAGGAACTAAATAAATATTTTGAAGAGTAAGAGGATTAAAGACAATTAATCAATGTTAATCAAATGACTCTCCTAAATTCATTTCAAAGAATTTAAATAAAATATGACTAAAGAAAGAGAGGTTATTAAGAAGACACTGGGTGACCATAAAGAACAATTTGAAAGCCTGCAAAGAAAAGCAACAGAGCTAATGGAAAAGAAAGCCATGATGGATGAGTTTAAAAATTCATTAGATGCACATAAAAGCATATTTGAATAGCTTGAAAACAGAATTAGTGATTTCAAAGAGAGAACATCTGATTTGGAAAAGACAGGAGAGCAGAAAGAGATAAAAATGGAAGAAAGGGACAGAGTCTTAGAGAATTGAATGACAAACTGAAACACACAAACATTCACATTATCAGTGTCACAGAAGAAAAGAATGGAAAGAATATTTGAAGAAATAATAACTGAAAATTTCCCAACCCTTAAGAAAGATGTAAATATCAATATCCAAGGACAATGTACCCCAAACAGAATAAATCCAACTAGACCTACCCCTAGAAACCTACTATTCAGAATGACAAATATCAGAGATAAAGAGGATTCTGAAAGCAGCAAGAGAAAAGCAAAGCATCAAATACAAGGTAAACTCCATCAGATTAACTGCCAACCTCTCATCAGAAACCATGTAGGAAAGAAGAAAGTGGAATGAGATAATTAAAACACTGAATGAGAAAAACTGCCAGCCAAGAATTCTGTATCTGGCAAAATGATCCATCAGAAATGAAGGTGAGTTCAAAATCCTCACAGACAGACAAAAACTGATAGAATATGTTACCAAATCACCAGAATTACAAGAATTCTGTATCTGGCAAAATGATCCATCAGAAATGAAGGTGAGTTCAAAATCCTCACAGACAGACAAAAACTGATAGAATATGTTACCAAATCACCAGAATTACAAGGATGAATTAAGTAATGCCTTTACAGTAATAACATTGAATGTTAATGTATTGAACTCCCCAATCAAAAGACATAGACTGATAGAATGGAAAAAAATATGAGCCATCTCTATGTTGTCTACAAGAGACCCATGTCAGACATAAGGAAACAACCAGCTTAAAAGTGAAAGGTTAGAAAAAGATATTCCATGCAAATAGTAATCAAAAAAGAGCTCTAGCAATGATACTAATATCAGAAAAAAAATATGTTTAAAATGCAAACCATTATAAGGGATGAAGAAGATCATTATATATTAATAAATGGAGCATTCACCAAGAAGAAATAAATATATTAAATATTTATGCACCTAACCTGAGTGCTCCAAAATACATGAGGCATACACTGGCAAAATTGAAAGGAGAAATAGATGTCTCTACAATAACAGTTAGAAAATTCAATACACCACTCTCAGTACTGGACAGAACATCTGGACAGAGGATAAATAAAGAAATGGAGGGAGGTTAAGAAGATGGTGTCGGTTTAGCAGGGCACTCGCTGACTCACTCCCTGAGGACAGCTGATTGGGGACAGGGTCCTGCCTAGGGGTTCTTTGCTGGGAGCGCATGGAGCTGGAACCTTGGGGACATCGATCCAGAGAGATTTGTGACTTTTTCCCCTGCCTGTGGTGGTTAACACAGGTGGCTGAGCCCCACACTCAGGGAAAAAGGCTGGTTTGAGCTGTGACTCCCACCGGCAACCGAGTGAGAGGGAGTGTTCTCCAAGAGTGGGAGGATTCTGGCAGAGGGTCAAAAGGGGTTTCCATTCTGCGGATTTGGCTGCCTGGAACCCTTTGCAGCTTTGGGGAACAAAATAACTGGTTTGAAGCAGCACCAGGATGAGGGGAGTGGTGAAACTGCTGCGGAAGGTTGATTTACCTAGCCTCCCAGGGATATGCCCCAACTCCCACCGGCAACCCAGTGAGAGGGAGCATTCTCTGAGAGTGGGAGGGTTTTGACAGAAGGTGGAGTAGGGTTTCCTTTCTGTGGATTTGGCTGCCTGGACCCCTTCATAGCTTTGGGGAGCAGATAAGCTGGCTTGAAGAAGTGCCAGGCTAAGGGGAGAGGAAAATATGCTGAGGAAGCCTGATTTAACCAAACAGCCTGGTGACACTGAGGCTTGGCTCCAGAGGGGGCGGAGTCAGCCAATTTTATCATTCTGCACAGACAAGCATCAGAGCTTCAGCTTCCCTGGGGAGGCCAGAGAGTGAGAAGTGCTTGATTAGTTTCCAGGAGCCTATTTAGGGTCCCCTCTGTAAAGGGGGTGGTCTAGAAGAGGACTTATTTTGGTTCCCTTATTTTTCAAAAGAAAAACAAAAACAAAAACAAAAAAACAAGAAGAAGACAGTCACTTTTAAAAAAAAGAAAGAAAACCTTTTTAAACTTAGTTTAATAGCTAAAATCAGCCTCAAAACCTGCAGATAGAACCTTGCAGGGCAATTGATTGATAAATACAAACAAGCTGAGAGGTTCCAAAAGGGCCCAAGAAGGAACACTGTTCTTTCTTAGCTTTGTTTCACTGCTTGCTTGTGTAATTGTTTGGTATTTCTTTGTTTATTTGTTGTCTCTTGCTTTTCTTTCCTCTTTCCTCCCCCCCCTTCTTTCTTCTTTCTTTTTTGTTTTTAAATTAGATGCTGCTAGCTTGTCTCTTCTTTGCAGTGCTTCTTCTTCAGTGATTTCCCATTCTCTGTCTATATTGATTTTGTCTCCCAATGCTATCTCTTTTCCTTCCTTCATCTTTGTGCATTCTGCTTTCAGTTATGGTTCTTACATACCACCTTTTTTCATTAGCCCACAACTTAAGGGTGTCAATTTCTTATCTATCTATTCTGTTTTCATCTTTTTTTTACTATAATTAACTTTTTCCTTTCAGCCCTTTCTTTACTCTTTCTGTCTCTCCTCATCATTCTACCCTTCTAAATCATTATATATATTTTCCTCTATTTGGTTTCCCAGTCCATTATAGGTACTGCACTTTTTTTCCTATTACTCTACACTGCCTACCTGAGTTAAATATTCATTTTACTAAGTCTTATACAGCCCTTATTTTAAATTTAATCAAAATTACTATTATCCTTCACCCTTTCTCACATCTTTCAATTCCTCTGGCCCTAATCTTTTGCTTTCAAGGGAACATAGAAAGAAGCAAGGAAAAAAATAAGAAGAACAAAGTCTCAAAGAGAAAATTTAAAATGCACACAGAACTACCAACTAAATAAAATTCTAGAGCAGACAGAGAAGTTAATCAACTGAATAAACCCATCAAGATAAAATGATGAGTAGAGGGCAACAAAAAAATTACAAACCAAATTGAGAAACAGGAAGACATGGACCAGCCCAATGAACAAATTAAAAACCAGGAAGAGATGCAGAACATTGAACAACTAATCAAAGCTTTCCAAACAAATATCATGGACCAACTTAATGAAGTGAAGGAAGAGATTAAGGATATTAAGAAGACACTGGGAAAACATACTGAAGAAATTGTAAACATACATAAAAAGATAATGGATATGATGGTGATCAATGGCACAATCCAAGAAATAAAAAAGATGCTGGATTCACATAACAACAGATTTGAACAGGCAGAAGAAAGAATTAGTGATGTGGGAGAAAATACATCTGAAATTAAACAGAGAGTAGAACAGGTAGATAAAAAGACAGAAAAAATCCAGCAGGACTCAGGGATTTAACCGACAACACAAAACCCACAAGCATACGCATTATAGGCATCCCAGAAGGAGAAGAGAAGGGAAAGGGAACAGAAGGACTGTTCAAGGAAATAATGGCTGAAAAATTCCCAACCCTATTGAGAGAGATGGATGCACAAGTCCTGGAAGCACAGCACACCCCAAACAGTATAAATCCCAACAGGCCAACTCCAGGACATATACTTTTCAAAATGTCCAATGCTCAAGACAAAGAGTAAATACTCAAGGCAGCAAGGGAAAAAATAACCATCATATACAAGGGAAGCACAATAAGATTAACTGCTGATTTCTCATCTGAAACCATGGAGGCAAGAAACCAATGGTATGACATAGTCAAAGTACTAAAAGAAAAAACTTCCAGCCACGAATTCTCTATCCAGCAAAACTGGCATTCAAAAATGATGGAGAGTTCAAAATATTCACAGATAAACAGAAATTAAGAGAGTATGCCAATAAGAAACCAGCACTTCAAGAAATACTAAAGGAAGTTCTACAAGTGGAAAGGAAAAAGCAAGGGAAAGAGAGTTGGAGGAGAGTTTAAAAACAACTAAAAAGACACAAAGAGAAACAAAAACAACCTATGACATACATTAACCTAAAGAAAATATAGCTGAAGTAAGAAATTCATTGCAATTAATAACACTGAATGTTAATGGAATAAATTCACACTCCAGGGACACAGGTTGGCAGAATGGTTAAGGAAATATGCTCCATCTATATACTGTCTACAAGAAATCCACCCTCGACCCAGGGATTCAAGGAGGCTGAAAGTGAATGGCTGGAAAACAATTTTACAAGCAAACAATAGCCAAAAAAGGGCAGAAGTAGCTATCCTAATATCAGACAAAATAGACTTTAAATGCAAAACTATTATAAGAGACAAAGATGGACACTATATATTAGTAAAAGGGGTAATCTCTCAAGAAGAGACAACAGTAATAAACATTTATGCACCTAATCAGGGTGCCTCAAAATACATGATGCAAACTCTGGAAAAACTAAGTGGAAAAATAAATGCATCTACAATTATAGTGGGGGACTTTAATACACCATTATCAGCATTAGACAGAACATTTAGATGGAGAATCAATAAAGAAGCAAAGGCTCTGAACAATACATTAGAGGACAGGACCTAATAGATATATGCAGAACACTACACCCAAATACAGCAGGATTTACATTCTTCTCGAGTGCACATAGCTCATACTCCAAGATAGACCACATGCTAGACCACAGAACAACTCTCAATGAATTCAGAAAGATTGAGATTATACAAAGTAATTTCTCTGATCACAATGGAATAAAATTGGAAATCACTAAGGGCCAGAGAATCAGATTAGGCACAAAGATATGGAAGTTAAACAACACAATCTTAGACAAACAGTGGGTCAAGGAGGAAATCTCAAAAGAAATCAGTAACTATCTTGAAACTAATGAAAATGACAACACAACATATCAAAACCTATGGGATGCAGCGAAAGCTGTCCTGAGAGGGAAGTTCATAGCCATAAGTACATCTATTAAAAATGAAGAAACTGCTAAAATTGAAGACATAACTGCACACTTGGAGGAATTAAAAAACAACACAAACTAAACCTAAAGGAAGTAGAAAGAAGGAAATAACAAAGATTAGAGCAGAACTAAATAAAAAGAGAATAAGAAAGCACTAGAAAAAAATAAACAAAGCCAAAAGCTGGTTCTTTGAGAATATCAATGAAATTGACAAACCTTTAGCCAGACTAACAAAGAAAAAGAGAGAACAGATTCAAATACAGAAAATAAGGAATGAGCAAGGGGATACCACTACTGATACCACAGAAATATGGAGTATCATAAGAGGATACTTTGAAAAATTACATGCCAACAAGAATGATAATTTAGAGGAAATGGAAAAATTTCTAGAAATTCACAAACAGCCTACACTGATGAAAGAAGAAATTGATGAACTCAACAGTCTTATTACAAGTAAAGAGATAGACTCAGTCATCAAAAACCTCCCAACTAAGATGATCCCAGGACCAGAGGGCTTCACAGCTGAATTCTACCAGACATTCCAGAAAGAGTTAACACCAATTCTGCTTAAGTTCTTCCAAAAAAATAGAAATAGAAGGAGCATTGCCTAACTCATTCTATGATACCAACATTACCCTAATACCAAAGCCAAACAAAGATACCACAAGAAAGGAAAATTACAGACCAATTTCTCTAAAGAAACTAGATGCTAAAATCCTGAACAAAATACTTGCTAATCACATTCAACAACATATCAAAAGAATTATACACCATGACCAAGTGGGTTTCATCCGGGTCTGCAAGGATGGTTCAACATAAGAAAATCAATCAATGTAATGCACCACATAAACAGATCGAAAGTAAAGAAATCACATGATCATCTCTATAGATGCAGAAAAAGCATTTTACAAAATACAGCACTGTTTCCTGATAAAAACACTGCAAAAGATAGGAATATAAGGAAACTTTCTGAACATGATAAAGGGTATATATGAAAAACCCAAAGCTAACATCATCTTCAATGGTGAAATTCTAAAAGCCTTCCCTCTGAGATAAGGAAGAAAACAAGGATGCCCACTATCACCACTCCTATTTAACTTTGCCTTACAAGTACTTGCTCAAGCACTGAGGCAAGAAAAAGATATAAAAGGCATCTAAATTGGAAAAGAAGAAGTAAAAATTTCATTATTTGCAGATGACATGATCCTCTACATAGAAAGTCCTGGGAAATCTACAACAAAGCTTCTCGAACTTATAAAGGATTTCAGTAATGTCACAGGGTATAAGATCAATGCTCAAAATCAGTAGCATTTCTGTACAGCAATAATGAGCAATCTGAAGAGGAAATCAAGAAAAAATACCATTTACAATAGTAACTAAATCAAATACCTAGGAATAAATTTAACTAAAGATGCAAAGGACTTATATACAGAAAACTACATAACACTGTTAAAGGAAATCAAAGAAGAATTAAATAAATGAAAGAATATTCCCTGTTGATGGATAGGAAGAAAACATCATCAAGATATCTATCCTACCCAAATTAATCTACAGATTTAATGCAATCGCAATAAAAATCAACACTGTATTTTTTAAGGAACTGGAAAAACTAACTACAAACTATATTTGGAAAGGTAAGGGGTCCCAAATCATCAAAGACATATTTAAAAAGAAAAATGAAGTTGGAGGTATCACACTACCTGACTTAAAAACATACTACAAAGCTACAGTGCTCAAAACTGCATGGTATTGGCACAAGGATAGACATACTGACAGTGGAACCGAATTGAGAGTTCTGATAGAGATCCTCGTATATGCAGTCATCTGATATTCGACAAGGTCACAAAGCCCACCCAGTTGGGAAAGAATGGCCTTTTTAACAAGTGGTGCTTGGAGAACTGGATATCCATATCCAAATGAATGAGAAAGGAATACCATCTCACACCTTATACAAAAATCAACTCAAGATGGAACAAAGATCTAAATATAAGAGCAAAAACCATAAAGACCTTGGAAAATAATGTAGGGAAGCATCTACAGGACCTTGTAATAGGAAATGGTTTTATGAACTTCAAATGCAAAGCATGAGCAGTAAAATAAAAAAAATAGATAAATGGGTTCTCCTCAAAATTAAAAACTTCTGCACCTCAAAGGAGGTTATTAAGAAAATAAAAAGGCAGCCTACCCAATGGGAGAAAATATTTGGCAACCATATATCTGATAGGAGCCTAATATCCTGCATATATATAGAAACCCTACACCTCAAAAATAAAAAGACAAACAACCCATTTAAAAAATTGGCAAGGAACCTAAAAAGATACCTCTCCAAGGAAGAAATACAAATGGCTAAAAAGCACATGAAAAAATGCTCAACATCACTAGCTATTAGGGAAATGCAATTCAAAACTACAATGAGATACAATCTTACACCCATCATAATGGCAGTTATTAAAAAAACAATAGACTATAAGTGTTGGAGAGGATGTGGAGGAATAGGAACACTCATCCACTTCTGGTGAGATTGTGGAATGGTCCAGCCACTATGGAGGACAGTTTGGCGGTTCCTCAGAAAACTAACAATAGATCTTCCATATGATCCAATGATTCCACTGCTGGGTATATACCCAGAAGAATTGAAAGCAAAGACATGAACAGATATATGCACACCAATGTTTATAGCGGCATTGTTCACTATTGCCAAAAGTTGGAATCAGCTCTGGTGTCCATCAGCAGATGAATGGGTAAAGAAAATGTCGTACATATATACAATGGAATATTTCTCAACTGTAAGAAGGAATAAAGTGCTAAAACATGGAATAACATGGATGAATCTTGAAGACCTTATGTTGAGTGAAGCAAGCCAGGCATTGAAGAATGAATAGTACATGACCACATTGATTTGAATTGAGGAAAGTGAGCAGTCTCTGAGAACCATTGTCTGAAAGATAGGTTAAGAAGAGAGAGAAAGGGAATAGAAAGTTGTGAGCCATCACCCATATGGACATAATCTATGGTAAAGTGATAGAGTATAGTTGCATATTGAAGGATGGGACAGGCAGGTAGTGATATTACTGGGTTTGGTGGTGCAGGATTGACAGGTGGGTATATTAGGAAGGGTAGGTTAGAATACCCAGGATACTGGGGGGGGGGGG
>JAQZBX010110615.1:0-10357 GCA_029593785.1 Cabassous unicinctus
AGACACATTGATCAGTGGAATAGAATTGAGAACACAGAAATAAACCCTCACCTATACAGTCACCTGGTTTTTGCATACCTACCAACCCCACGCTAATGGGAAAAAACAGTCTCTTCAACAAATGGTCTTGGGAGAACTGTATATCTATAACCAAAGAATGAAAGAGGACCCCTATCTCAACCCCTATACAAGAATCAACTCAAAATGGATCAAAGATCTAAATATAAAAGTCAGTACCATAAAACTACTAGAAGAAAATGTAGGGAAACATCTTCAAGACCTTGTAGTAGGTGGTGTTTTCTTGGACCATACACCGAAAGCATGTGCAACAAAAGAAAAAATAGATAAATGGGATCTCCTCAAAATTAAACACTTTTGCACCTCACAGGACTTTGTCAGAAGGGTGAAAAGGCAGCCAACTCAATGAGAAAAAATATTTGGAAATCACATATCTGATAAGGGTTTACTATCCAGGATATATAAAGAGATGTTACAACTCAACAATAAAAATTCAAATAACCCAATTAAAAAATGGGCAAAAGACTTGAATAGACATTTCTCCAAAGAAGAAACACAAATGGCAAAGAAACACATGAAGAAATGCTCAACATCACTCATGATTATGGAAATGCAAACCAAAACTACAATGAGATATCATTTCACACCCGTCAGAATGGTCACTATTAAAAGGACAGAGAACTACAAGTGTTGGAGAGGATGTGGAGAGATAGGAACACTTCTTCACTGTTGATGGGAATGCAAAATTGTACAACCACTGTGGAGGACTGTTTGGCAGCTCCTAAAGAAGTTCAATATAGACTTGCCACGAGACCCTGCAATACCACTACTGGGTATATATATACCCAGAAGAACTGAGAACAATAACATGAACAGACATCTGCACACCGATGTTCATAGTAACATTATTCACCATTGCCAAAAGTTGGAAACAACCCAGGTGTCCATCAACAGATGAATGGATAAACAAACTGTGGTCTATTCACATGATGGAATATTATGCAGCTGTAAGAAAAAATGAATTTGTAAAGCATATGGCAACATGGATGAACCTGGAGGACATTATGCTGAGTAAAGCAAGCCAGACACAAAAGGACAAATACTGTATGAATGTGTTACTATAAACCACATATATTGTGTAACATATTGTTTGATAAAAAAATAAAATTATATGTATCCATTACATTTAATGGAGAAATGTATATATTTATTCATCTGTGTTTACTTTTTAGTTTTTAATTGTTTATATTTTCAATTAAATGTAAAAATAAAGTTAAATTTAAAAAAAAGAAGATCTACTTACCTGCTAAAGCTGGTAATGGGGAGAGGTGGAAGACGGCGTCGGTTTAGGTGGGCACTCACCATTTCTCCCACAGAGGATGGCTGATTGGGGACAGGATACTGACCAGATGGTCTCTTCTGGGAGCTGCAGAGCAAGAACCTTTGGGACATCAATCTGGAGGGAGCTGGACAGTGACATGGACTACTCAATATATAATCATGAGTTTTTTTTCCCCAGCTAGAAATCATGGAAACAGATTTCTAAGCCACACCCTCCTGGCAACCTGGTGAAAGAGAGTATTATCCGAGAGTGGGAAGGTCCTGGCTAAGGGTAAAATGTTTTTTTTCTGTGGTTTGGCTGCCTGGACCCCCTTGCAGCTTTTTGGAAGCAAACCAGCTGTCTAGGAGTGGTGCTGGGCTGAGGGGAGAGGTGAATCTGCTGAGGAAGCCTGATTTACCTAACAGCCATGGGACACAGAGGCATGATTCAGGAAAAGGTGGAGCCAGCCAAATTTATAGTTCCACACTGAGTATCAGAGTGTCAGCTACCCTGGGGAGGTCAGGCATTGATAAGTTTCCATGAGTCTATTTAGGGTCCCCTCGGCAGAGGGGGTGGGCAAGAAGAGGCCTCCTTTTGGGTCCATTATGTCTTCAAAAATTTTTTTAACTTCAATTAATCAATAAAATCTGCCTCAAAACCTGCAGAGAGGAGGCTGCAGGGTAATTGATTGATGAATGCAGGCTCAGAGACTCCACAAGGGCCCAAGAAGGACATATAAATATCAAAATGTCCAATGCTCAAGACAAAAAGAAAATACTCAAGGCAACAAGAGAAAAGACAACCATCACATACAAGGGAAGCACAATAGGTTAAGTGCTGATTTCTCATCTGAAACCATGCATGTAAGAAGACAGTGGTATGACATAGTCAAGGTACTAAAAGAAAAAACTTCCAGCCACAAGTTTTCTATCCAGCAAAGCTGGCATTCAAAAATGCTGGAGAGTTCAAAATATTCACAGATAAACAGAAATTAAGAGAGTATGCCAATAAGAAACCAGCACTTCAAGAAATACTAAAGGAAGTTCTACAGCTTGAAAGGAAAAAACAGGAAAGACAGAGTTGGAGGAGAGTGTAAGAACAACTAAAAAGACAAAAAGAGAAATAAAAACAACATATGACATACATAAATCCAAAGAAAATATGGCTGATGTAAGAAATTCATTGACAGTAATAAGACTGAATGTTAATGGATTTAACTCACCAGTCAAGAGACAGATTGGCAGAATGCATAAGGAAATATAAACCATCTATATGTTGTCTACAAGAAACCCACCTTAGACACAGGGATTCAAGGAGGCTGAAAGTGATTGGCTGGAAAATAATTTTACAAGCAAAAAATAACCAAAAATGGGCAGGAGTAGTTATCCTAATATTGGACAAAATAGACTTTAAATGCAGAACTATTGTGAGAGACAAAGATGGACACTATAATTAGTAAAAAGGGGTAATCTTCCAAGAAAAGGGAACAATCATAAATATTTATGCACCTAATCAGGGTGCCTCAAAATACATGAGGCAAACACTGGAGAAACTAAATGGAGAAATAAATGCCACTGTACTTATAGTGGGAGACATTAATAAAATATTATCACCATTAGATAGAACATCTAGACAAAGAATCCATAAAGCAACAAAGACTCTGAATAATACATTAGAGGACCTGGACATAATAGGCATATACAGAATGCTACACCCAAATACGTGATATACATTCCTCTTGAGTGTACATGGACCATAATCCAAGATAGATTACATACTAGGCCACAGAACAACACTCAATGAATTCAGAAAGATTGTGATTATACAAAGTAATTACTCTGACCACAATGGAATGAAATTGGCAATCACTAAGGGCCAGAGAACCAGATTAGGCATAAAGATATGGAAGGTGAACAACACACTCTAAGACAAAAGTTGTTCAAGGAGGAAATCTCAAAAGAAATCAGTAACTACCTCAAATCAAATGAAAATGACAACACAATATATCAAAACATATGGGATGCAGCCAAAGCTGTCCTGAGAGGAAATTCATGGCAATAAATGCATATATTAAAAAAGAAGAAATGGCTAAAAATGAAGACCTAACTGCACAACTGGAGGAATTGGAAATACAACAACAAACCAACCCAAGTGACGTAGAAAGAAAGAAATACCAAAGATTAGAGCAGAACTAAATGAAATAGAGAATAAGAAAGCACTAGAAAAAAACAAAAAAAAACAAAAGATGGTTGTTTGAGAAGATCAATAAAATTGAAAAACCCTTAGCCAGACTGACAAAGAAAAAGAGAAAGCAGATGCAAATACACAAAATAAGGAACGAACAAGGCGATATCACTACTGATGCACTGAAATTAAGAGTACCATAAGAGGATATTTTGAAAAATTATATGCCAACAAGAATGATAATTTAGAAGAAATGGATAAATTCCTAGAAACTCACAAACAGCCTACATTGATGAAAGAAGAAATTGATGAACTCAACAGTCCAATTACAAGTAAAGAGATAGACTCAGTGACTAAAAATCTCCCAACAAGAAGAGCCCAGGACCAGATGGCTTCACAGGTGAATTCTACCAAACATTCTGGAAAGAGCTAACACCAATTCTGCTTAAGCTCATCCAAAAAATAGAAGTAGAAGGAGCATTGCCTAACTCATTCTATGATGCCAACATTACCCTAATACCAATGCCAAACAAAGATACCACAAGAAAAGAAAGTTACAAACCAATTTCTCTAATGAGCCTAGATGCTAAAATCCTCAACAAAATACTTGCTAATCGCATTCAACAACATATCAAAAGAATTTTACAACATGACCAAGTAGGATTCATCTCAGGAATGCAAGGATGGTTCACCATAAGAAAATCAATCAATGTAATACACCACATAAGCAGATTGAAAGAAAAAAATCACTTGATCATCTCTATAGATGCAGAAAAAGCATTCAACAAAATATAGCACACTTTCCTGATAAAAACACTGCAAACAATTGGAATAGAAAGAAACTTTCTGAACATTATAAAGGACATATATGAAAAACCGAAAACCAACATAATTTTCAACGGTGAAATGCTAACAGCTTTCCTTCTGAGATTGGGAATAAGACAAGGGTGCCCCCTATAACCACTCCTATGTAAAATTGTCTTAGAAGTTCTTGCTTGAGCACTGAGGCAAGAAAAAGATATAAAAGGCATACAAATTGGAAAAGAAGAAGGAAAAAAATTCATTATTTACAGATGACGTGATCGTATACATAGAAAGCCCTGAGAAATCTACAACAAAGCTTCTAGAACTTATAAAGGAGTTCAGTAACGTTGCAGGCTGTAAGACCAATGCTCAAAAATCAGTTACATTTCTGTAAACCATAACGAGCAATCTGAGGAGGAAATCAAGAAAAAAATACCATTTACAATAGTAACTAAAAGAATCAAATACCTAGGAATTAATTTAACTAAAGATGTAAAGGACTTATATAAAGAAAACTACACAACACCGTTAAAGGAAATCAAAGAATACTTAAATAAATGGAAGAATATTCCCTGTTCATGGATAGGAAGACTAAACATCATCAAGATGTCTATCCTACCCAAACTAATCTACAGATTTAATGCAATCCCAATAAAAATCAACACTGTATTTACAGGAATTGGAAAAACTAACTACAAAATTTATTTGGAAGGGTAAGTGGCCGAGAATCACCAAAAGCATATTGAAAAAGAAAAATAAAGTCGGAGGTATCACACAACCTGACTTTAAAATATACTACAAAGCTACAGTGTTGAAAACCACATGGTATTGGCACAAGGATAGACATATTGACCAATGGAACTGAATTGAGAGTCTTGATATAAATCCTCACATATACAGTCATCTGATATTCGACAAGGCCACCAAATCCACTCAATTGGGAGAGAATGGCCTCTTCAAAAAAATGGTGCATTTAGAACTGGATATCCATATCCATAAGAATGAAAGAGGAACACCATCTCACACCTTATATGAAAATCAACTCAAGATGTATCAAAGATCTAAATATAAGAGCCAAGACCATAAAGACCTTGGAAGATAATGTAGGGAAGCATCTACAGGACCTTGTAATAGGAAATGATTTCATGAACTTCACAGCCAAAGCACGAGCAGCAAGAGAAAAAATAGATAAACGGTATCTCCTCAAAATTAAAAGCTTTTACACATCAAAGGTCATTATCAAGAAAATAAAAAGGCTGCCTACCCAATGGGAGAAAATATTTGGCAACCATATATCTGATAGGAGCCTAATATCCTGCATATATAAAGAAATCCTAAAACTCGAAAATAAAAAGACAAACAACCCATTTAAAAAATGGGCAAGTGACCTGAAAAGACACTTCTCCAAGGAAGAAATACAAGTGGCTAAAAAGCACATGAAAAAATCCTTGACATCTCTAGCTATTAGGAAAATGCAAACCAAAACTACATTGAGATACCATCTTACACCCATTAGAATGGCAGCTATTAAAAAAACAGCAGACTCTAAGTGTTGGAGAGGATGTGGAGGAATGGGAACCCTCATCCACTGCTGGTGGGATTATGGAAAGGTCCAGCCACTGTGGAGGACAGTTTGGCGGTTCCTTGAAATTCTAACTATAGATCTTCCATATCATCCAGCAATTCCACTGCTGGGTATATACCCAGAAGAACTGAAAACAAAGACACAAAAAGATATATGCACACCAATGTTCATAGTGGCATTGTTCACTTTTCAAAATTTAGAATCAACCCAGGTGCCCATCAGCAGATGAATGGATAAACAAAATGTGGTACATACATGCATCCAATGGAATATTACTCAGCTGTAAGAAGGAATAAAGTGCCAACACATGGGATAATATGGATGAATCTGGAAGACCTTATGTTGAGGGAAGCAAGTCAGGTATTGAAGGATGAACAGTACATGACATCACTGATATGAATTAAGGAAATTGAGCAGTCCCTAAGAACTATTGTCTGAAAGAAAAGTGTACAAGAAAGAGAAAGAAAAGAGAAAGCGCTGAGACATCACCCATATGGACTTAACCTATGGTAAAGTGATAAAGTGTAGTTGTGTATTGAAGGGATAGGACAGGTGAGTAGTTATATATTAGGTTGGGTCATGCAGGGTTGACAGGTGGGTAGATTGGGAAGGGTGGGTTAAAATACCCAGGATACTGAAGGGAGAGCAGAAATAGACAGGTGGGCATCTCTTAAGAGCAAGGGCAGTTCCCAATAGTGGAGGACAAACCAGTGTGTCATGACCTCTTGTTGCATGTAATTATGAATCTTGTCATCCAATGAGCCAAGCCCGGGGATCGTCATGGGGCCTGGGGAGATGGGGAGGGAGGAGCAGATTAAATCAAACCGGGGGTATTCAGTAGTCAGTGGAAATGTTTTTCATTACCTTACAGTGACAGAAACAGGACATGGTAAATATCATCAAAATTTATAAAAGTGTACGATCTAAAATGTAAACCATATTGTAAATCATTGACAATGTTTAGTAGCTATGTTTCACTATCTGTATATCACTTATAGCAATGCTACCATTCACATATAAACAGGTTTTAATATGGGGTGAGGAAAGGGGGGAGGAGTTTGGGTATATGAGAATGTCTTTTATTCAGTTTGTGACTTTGCTGTGACTTAAAACTTCTTTGAAAATTAAATGAAAAATAGTGAGACACTGGTGAGTGAAAGGGGGAAGGTGCCATGGTACAGACTGGACACCAGATATTGCAGTGATAAAAGGAAAAATGTCACAAAAATTTTTTTTTAATTTTTTAAATTTTTTCCCTTTTTTTGAATAACCCAATCCTTTAATTTTATTTTTAGTTTTTTTTTAAGTTATCATTTATTTTATCTCTTACATTTAAAATCATTATTATTTCATTGTCTTATTAATTGTATTTGGCTAATGTATTGGCTTCATTTTAAAGAAGCTTTGGATCACAGAACAGTTACAACTGGGGTGGGAGAGGATCATTGGTGGGGAGTGTCAGGGATGGGGGTTGCATGTGAGGAAGTTCACCTGAACATATATAAAAGGTATATAAAATTGTTCAAATGCTCACAGAGCATGGTCACAGTGGGTGGAGAACGACTCAGTAAATGAGAGAATACTGAATTCCTATCCCGGAGTGTTCTACCATATTCTCTAAGGTTGTAGCAACAGTCCCCCAAGTGCAGGGGCAGTGTCTGGCAAAGGAGGATGATCCACTGATGGGCTCTTGTTATTGATGACTTGCCTTATGAGTCTTGGCTCTTGAAATTAAAACTTAGCCTATTGTTATGGGGTGCCTAAGGGTTGCCTCCTGAGAGTCTCCTTGTTGATCAAATGTGGCCTCTCTCTAAGCCAAACTCAGCTATGAATGCATTACCTTCCTCCCAGCATGGGACGTGACTCCCAAGGATGAGCCTCCCTGGAAAAGAGGGATTACTAACAAGTGCCAATGGGCAATACAACTGGAAAAAGGCCTCGAATAAAAGGGGGAAAAGGTAAAGACAAAGGAGTTCATATGGCTAAGAAACTTCAAAGTAGGTTGGGAGGTCATTCCAGAGGTAATGCTTATGTACATCTCAATAGGACGTCATAGACTTCCATTGTGGATACACACTAAACAGAAGGGGTCCTGAGGACTCTGGAGACTCCCAGGTCCTATATCATGGTGGATAGCCACAGAGTTTTGCGCCTTATCAGTGGGACCTACTATGGAATCCTTGCTCCTGAGAGAGACAGAGTTGGACCAAAATATATCTTCCCTGCACATGGTCCATCTGTCCCTTCTATTCAAACCTATATGTGTTGCTGGAGTTTGTAGGTATACTTCCAGAGACCAGAGTCTTTGGGTTGTCCATGTGCCAGCTGGGCTCGGAATCTAGCTGGGCTCGGAATCTAGGTGGAGTTGCAACTACTACACTACAGCTCAATGGGCTCACTCCGGACACCTGGTGGGGAGATGATGATGGACAAAAGCCACCCCAGGGAATAGAGAGAGTCTGCAGCTGCAGGCAGGATAATCCCATCCATCAGATCCATGAGATATAAGGCCCTCTCACTTGGAAGTGGAGTGGACATCACCATCTCAGACTCCTCAGGATTGGGGGAAGAGCCATGGACTAGAGTGGACTTACTGGTATTCTGTTATAGACATTGTGATTCACGAAATGGAAGTAATTACAACATTAATGTGGAGCCAGTGGCCACCGGACAATCTAGGAGCAGGGAGACGGAAAAGCAATTGTACTACCAGGGCTTTTTCGGGACTTGGGAATTATCCTGAGTGACATTGCAATGACAGATATAGGCCATTTTATATCATTATATAACATGGAGAACTGTGTGTGAGAGAGTGTGGTCTACAATCTGAACTATGGTCCATGCTTAGTGGCAAAGCCCCAAGATGTGTATATCTATTGCAGGTGATGTGCCAACACTAATAAAAGATGTTTATGTGGGAGGTTGTGGGAAGAGAGGGAGGTGGGGCATATGGGAATCCCTACAATTTTTGTGTAACATTAGTGTAATCTAAGTATCTTTAAAAAATATATATATATATTATAAGTAATAATAAAAAAATAAAGTTGGTAATGTAATCTTAATGACAAATAGCTTACTAAATTTTTAGTATATTGTGGTAAGCATAATGACCTTTTATAAATCACATCTTTATGGATAAACAAGGCTCAGTAATAGCTGTGGCAATTCTTTTGTGCAGATTTGCTAAAAATGAATATCAACTCTTAGCTAATGGGAAGATGATTATTAAGGTATATTAGAAGAAACATGATTTGGTTATTTATATGCAATATGACATAAATATTTCCTCATAACCTCAAAGACAAATAAAATGTTTTGTATAATTTTGGAATGTCATAGTTACATTCAGTTGATTTCTCTTCTCTGGCTTGGGCTCAGCTCTCCTCTACTCCTTTGGCCTCTCATATCCATGAACTTGGCCTCAGTTCTGGTGCACTATTTGTGCCTGTCAATCATAGTCTACCATGGTCCTCACACAGCTGGCTTTGTCCAATCTCTTCTTGCCCCCTCCTCCAAGACTAGCTTCAGTTTACCAGGGGCAGCTTGGTTGGTCCCCTCACCCACAAATTTCTCTCATTTCTCCCTCCTTCCCAGGTAGGCTTACCCCAGTTACTCTGCCTTCAGGGTGTCCCTCGTCCCCATCTCTTTCCTCAGATCCATCCCACAAGGTCCCCTCATCTTGGCCTGCATCCCTTAGTTTCTGCCCTTCATTTTGCATCTTTCCCTTTTCTACTCTTGCCTCAAGATCCAGCTCTTCACCTGTCTCATTCACCTCCTGTGGGCTGTTGCTTCCTTTATGGACTTGATACCACCTCTAGGGCCCCTATCCACCTCAGTAAGCCCCCCATTAATTGCCTTGTCCTCCCAGGCCCTTTAACCTTTCTGTTTCTGTCTCAATTAGCATCTCTGCCCCTCAGTCACTGACCTTTCCCAGCTCCACCCTGGATGCCTGCACCCCCCCACCTCAAAGGTGCAGAGAAGCCCCTAACCTCACTGGGGCTCTCTTCTTCTTCCATCTGTGTTTGCCCTTCCCCAAACTGGCCCCAGAGACCCATGCTTCTGGTCACCCAAGTTCTCACCTCTTACAGGATCTTCTCCCTTATGACGACCCATACACCTCCCACCTGCCTGGAATGCTGTGACCTGTCTCCCCACTTCATTCCTCAAATCTTCTTCCACTGCTGCTCACGATATTGGCCTGAAACTTTTTATTCTTCCCCTTGGCTCACATTCACCCCACCCAGCCCTCACCATAGGAATCCTATAAGCCATGTCAGTTTATACCATGGTCGGTATGGGTGTCATCATATTTCCTAATGCCTCATCTCTCAGGAGCTCTCACTGATTTTTCCCACCCTTCAGTTCTCCATCCTTGCCCTAGTGCTCCCTCCTCTGCCTATGTGCCTTCCAGTCACACTAATTTGCTCATAAACCTGTGAATGTGT
>JAQZBX010110616.1:0-10357 GCA_029593785.1 Cabassous unicinctus
TTAAAAAAAAAAAAAGAAAAAAAGAAAAGGCTGGAGAATGAAGGGGCTGGGGGAGCAGTAATAAAATAATCAACATCAGTAATACATCCATCCCAGACCACCAATCAGTAGCTGGCACTGCAAAGAAGCAGGAATGGGGGGAATTTGTTCAGGTTGCAGCAATCGGAGCAGCACCAGAGTCCAGGATTGGGGCCAGTGGTGTCACTGGTGAAAGTGGAGGCCTCCAGTCTTCCAGTGGCACTCATTCTGAGATCTGATGTTTGGCCATGCTTCAGGCCTCTGAGCTTGGTAATTCAGCCATCATGGCAATTCTGTGGGCTACCCATAGCCATTCCATAACTTCCTCTGCTGCTCAAATTCGCAAGAGCTAAATTAGCTTAGTTGTAGCTAAGAACCTGACCAAAACATGCTCTAACAGTAGGTGACATCTCGACATAAAAATATTTTAAAAGTATCACACTCTGCCACCTGATTCATTCAACAAACATACTGCGTATTTTTCGTGATCCCAGCCGAGGTCAGATACACTCTAAGACACTCTTTTGTACTTTACTGGGATAAGCACGTGTGAGATGAGAGGTGGAGGGTGCTGTGTTTTAGGGGATACTTAAGGCCACAGGACAAATAGGGAATATCTTCCTTGAGCATGAATTTTACTTACAAATGGTTTGAGGTGAAGTAATTTTATTAATAAATATAATAATTATTTTTTATATTGAGACAATCACATACACTGTGACGTTGAATACAAAGTTTGCCAATTTCTCAAGACAAAACTCAGGACTTCAAGGAACTTTCCAGGCTTGTAGTTGTCCACTCTGTGACACAAAACGTGAAGAGGAACCACACTAGTTTCTCTGAGCCCTGTGCCCATGTTCTGGTTAGTCTTCCTGGAATATCTAATTGCTTTGGCAGCCTGGGCTCACTTTCAAAGTGCTACTGGTACAGAGAAAAGCTGGCTAACAAATCTAACCATTTGACTCAAATGTTATGTTTGAATTGGAAGAGTGTGATTGACTTTTCTCAATGTATTTTTTAAGTCTTGTTGAGGTCCTTGAATCCTGCATTTTTATCAAAATGGTTTTACCCTTTGGCTGCTGCCAGTGGTGCTACACCCAGTTGTTCCCATAACAGAGTTCCCCAGTGGTCCTCTCCCCCATGCAGCCTGGAGAAGCAGCGGGACACAGAGCAGGACACAGAGGGTCGACGCCCCTGTAGAGCCCCTAGCTCTCCACCATGCAGGTGCAGCCAAGGCAGACCAACTCGTCCAGGCTTGCCCGTGACTTTCCTGGTTTTGGCACTGAACATCCCAGGTCCCAGCAGTCCCAGGTCAACCAGGATGGTTAGTCACCACAGTGCAGCCAAATACTGGACTGGTGGGAAGCTGGAACCGTTTACACCCCCTCTGGGCCGAGGATCCTTCCCTTTCTTCCTCCTTGGTCTAAGGAGGGTGGCAGAGAGCATGGCAGCTTACTTTCTTTTTACTCACACCAGGCTAGTCTGCGTTGTTGGTCTAAGGTCCATTCATTTAGAGGAAAAGGAATGTGCTTTCAGCCCTACCTTTAGATCTAAGAAATTAGTCTGTAGTGAAGCCAGCACAGCCGAGGAGGCAGTGCACACGCCAGGTCCCTCCCAATCTTGCTCAAGGACAACCCCGGCGCAGGGTGGGCTTGGCCTGGGGGTGAGGTGGTTGCTGTTCCTCAGAATCCTCCTAAGGGCTACGGTCCTTGGGATCGACTTTGTTTTCCTCAACATGCTCTCACCTTGGCATGTCTTGATGGGTTGCTTCCAACCAAGCACAGTCCCATTCAGGAGCTTAGTTTTCATATCCTCATCAAAGAGTATTTCTTTCTGTGCCAAGGGAGCCGCAGAGCCATGCAGAGTTCATCAGAGCAGACTTGGTTCTTGGCCTCCCTGGCCGTCCCCGAGACAACAATGCTGCCAGAAACACATTAAAATGAGCTCCGAGCGACAGCAGGCAGAGGGAGGGCAGGGAGAGGCAGAGCAAGGTGGGAGGGCCTTTCCCCCTCCCTCGCCTTTCTCAGATAGTCTGGGGGTGTTATATTACTGCTGTTGGTTTTTCTCTCTCCACAAATGGATGTTGCTTGCAACAGACGCTCTCTCAACACAAGGAAAACCGAAACCTCTGAATATCGAACTGAGGAAATGAATCTGCCTCATCCACATTTGATAGGCCCACTGGCATGGAGCTGATTCAGGACCCAGCAGAGCCAGGGGCAACCTGAGGGAAGACCCCCATGTCCTGCCTGGGGGGAAACTATGTCTCCCTCTTGCCCCTTGACCTAGACCACACTTTTGGGGGTAATGTAATTACTTATTAATTGTTGTCGCTGTTGTTGTTTTGGGTAACAGGCAATACATATACTTTGTCCTAAATTTAATAAGTGCCAAAGGGACAAGAGGAAAACTTAGGTCTCCATCCTGACCCTGTTCCCCAGCCATCAAGTCCCTTCCCCAGAGACAGCATTTGCCACCTTCCCTAAGACACCCCATGATCCAGGCCTATGTTTGTAGGGAATGTAGGTTCAAATCAGGAAACCATAGCTTTAGGATCCAAAACCTTTCTAACCAAGTGACAAAGCCCAGAAGCAAGGTTTTCTTTTGTTTTGTTTTGGGTGTGTGGGTGTGGAGGGGTATTTCTCAAACTACAGAATGAAATGCCAAAGAGAAAGAAAGATAGATAAGACAAGAGAGAGAAATATAGACAATAGATGAGACGCTGAAAGGAAAGAGACTGCTCTGCATTCACTCGATCCATTTTTCCAGGCCTCTCCCAAGGCGAGGTTCCAGACCGAGGCCTCTGCTGGTTCTCCAGCAGTGACCTGGGCTTGGCTGGTGATGAGGGGCAGCCACCCCCACGGGCCCAGGCTTGGGGCTCCTCCACTGCACCACCAGCCATTTCCTGCCTCTGTGCTGGGAAGCGTCCTACCTCACTTTGTGTTTCTGGGAAACTTGGGATTACCTGAAAACTTCTTTTTTTATTTTTAAAATATAATGATTGTATACACTGAAATCTCTTTCCATATAATTTCATTGAGAGGCTAACTCTGCCTTCTGGAACCAAGATAACAGCCTGCATGATGAAATGGGGACAGGGGAAGGCAGGTACAAAGCGAAGCCAGCTTTCCAATCATGAATATGTGAAATCAAGGGAAGAGTGGGGGCAAGGCCAGTGAGAAATGCTGTTTGACCACACTTTGTCACTGGGAAGTGTGGGGTGTAAGAGGTGCAGGCAGGGGTGAGGGTGGGGAGCTGGGAGGATGTTCACCTTGGAATCAGCCATGAAAGACCATTTTGCTCCCAACTCCACTTCCAGTCAACTCAACGAGGGAGAGGTTTGTCTGGATCCCCGGAGTGAGTGTTTCCAAGGAGGCTACATTATAGAAAAGTCAGCATTTGCTGGGATCTCACACTAAAAGCAAGACTGTCACTGCTGGAGACACAGGGGGGAATAAGAGACCACAGAAGGCCTGGTCTGGTCTTTGCTCCTCAGAGCTTAGAGCACGACTAAATAGACCATAAAAAGGTGAAAGTTAAACAGATGACTTAGAACACACTTGAAGGATGGCAGAAAAGCATGCCACAAGGCAGTTCATGATTAATTGTTAAATTTAGAACAGTAAAAGTATAATTGCCATAGGAGCTCCAAGGGTTGAGTAGAGAAAGTGGACAAAAGAGATGGAGTGAAAAGCAAAGGCTGTTCAGAAGAGGTGAGATTTGAGTTGTATCTTGGAGTGTGGATAGTTTGCAATAGAGGAAAGGAAGGTTACTGAGCCATATCAAAGATGACCAGCAGCCACCCCAGAGCTCAGAGAAACCCCTCATGCCCACCCACATACACCCAGACCATCCCACCTGGGAGAAGCCAAGGCCTTGCCCACACTCAACCCTTGTGCTTGCCTCCATTATCCCCTGTGGCGTGTCTCTCTATCCTGATTGTGTCCTGCCATCTACCTCCTGTGGTAGCCTGAAATGCCCTGGCAGGCAGGCCACCACCCACGGCGGAGGTGGCGGTGGCAGGAGCAGGGGGAGGCGGCAGCAAAACCCCAGTGCTGAGGGTCTGTGAGGTGTTCCCTCTGAGTTGGGCCCCAACTTCTGACAGCACCTCAGCCCTCCCCTTCTTAATTGCCTGCAGCTAAAATGGCATAAACTGTTTTTGTTTCTTTTTTCTTCTTGTGCCCCCTCACTTCCAGAGAGGAAAAAAAAAAAGCAAGAGAAACGGAAGAAAATTGTTGCTAATGTTCCCTGTTCTTCCTCCATTAGAGCCTCTGCTTATAAATATTAAAGAACCAAGCTCCTCCAAGCTTGGAGGAGAACCGTTGTCTGGTTCACGGCCCTCCTCCGTCTCCCAGGGCAACCCCTCCCTGGAAGTGTAAGGGAAGGATACTGGCTTCAAGGGAGGCAGGCTGGGGCAGGAATGCTGTTTGGGCTGCCTAAGCCAGCAGGGACACAAATTGGGGCTAGGGATTCTCCTCGTAATAGGGGGTAGCTAAGACTCCAGAGCTGGAGTGACCAAAGGGGGCTGTGGCCCCTGAGGAGGGCATGCTGAGAACCAGATATCAGCGAGGTAGAAGATAGGGTCAGAGACCTAAGAAGGAACTGTGTTCTCTGGAGGACATTTTGGGAAACAAGTTACTAAAATCAAAGGGCTCAGGGAAACAGATGTGGCTCAAGCGATTGGGCTCCCGTCTACCATATAGGAGGTCCCATGTTCATTTCCCAGGGCCTCCTGGTGAAAGACAAGCGGGCTCATGCAGCAAGCTGGTCCGCGCAGGAGTGCTGGAGCACGTGGAGAGTTGGCGCAGCAAGATGACGTGACAAAAAGAGACACAGAGGAGAGACAATAGGAGACACAGCAGACCAGGGAGCTGAGGTGGCACAAGAGATTGCGCTCCTCTCACCCACTCCAGAAGGTCCCAGAATCAGTTCCCGGTGCCACCTAAAGGAGACGACGAGTAGACAGAGAAGAACACAGAGAACAGACAGTGAATGCAAGGCAATGGGGTGGGGGGTGCAGAATAAATAAATAAAACTAAATCTTAAAAAAAAAATCAAAGGGCTCTGACATAAAGGGAAAAAAACTTGCTTATACCCATTCCTGCCACTAACTCACCAGAGATAAAGTAACAGGACCCAGGAGGTGCCCTAAGACGTGACACCACAGGTCCTGGGGAATGGGAATGTTGAGCTGCTCGTTTGATCTCATCCAGGCCTCCCTGACTCACAGACCCAAACAGAAGGGAGCTCAGAGCAGGAGGGGGCCCTGCCAGAAGCCATGCCCTCTCAGGGAAACGCTTGCTTAGAGATTGGGCAAGGAGATGTTGACTCAGGGCGAACAGACCAGGCCAGAGGTCATGCAGGTCTCCCCAGCTTCCCATCAGTTTCCTGTCCTTCCAGTCATTCTGAGGGTTTGCTGCTCCAAAAACACAATGCCTTCCCCCACACCCTGTCCTGAGGTGTTCTCATGACCTGGCTGTGAGTTCTCTGGACTGTGATACCTGATTTCAAGGGCAAAACCTCTCTACCAGGTGTGGGGCTGTCAGGGCACACCATTGGATCATGGCCATGTTAGCTTGGCATGAATTACCATGGAATTTTTACTGCAATTTCATTTCCCCTTCCTAATTTACCTTTACTTCCCTCAGCCCTGATGAACCTTTCTTTTAAAACTCTTCTACTTCCTGAGGAAAAGATATTCTTTCTGTCGGGGTTCCAGGTCGCCCTGCCCAGCCATCATTTTTCTTTTCTCACTCATCTGATCCAAAATGGCAACGCCTCTGGATTGTGTCTACACATCTCTGAGTAGCCTAACCCATCATTCTCAATGCCATTGTATTTTCTTAAGTAGCTGTTCCAAGATGCACTGGATATTTATACTCTTAACCTATTTTGGCCTCACCACCCTGCCTGTTTGCCTTCTCAATTCAGAAGGTCTTCTTGATGCAGACCATAGCATGGGTGAACAACTAACAAACCCAGTTACAGTTTGGGTGCTCAGGCCCTGATGAACTCAAGTACCTTGATTTCGGAATGATCAGCAGGCAGAAGGAGTTTTGACACCTTGGCCTCCCTGTCACCAAGCTCTATCTCACTGCAGTACCTGCTGCAAACCTTCTCCACCATAAGAGAAGGAAACTCTCTGAGCTGCAAATGGGTGATGGTGGCTGGCATGAGGAGGAAAAGTGGCAAGAAGCACATGGTGATGAACCCAGAGCCCTGATGCTTTCTGTTCAATTCCTTGTCTTTTCCAGGCTGCCAAGGACTTTTGTTTCCTCACCAAAAGATTGCAAACTGTCCCTCAGATCATAGTCCACTGCTTGACTCACAGACCAAACCACACCAGGGCCTTGCCCATAGGCTCGCACTTCCCGCTTCCCTACCGTCTCAGCTACAATCACTGAACGTTGAGGCTGGGAGTAAGGGTCAATGGAAGGAATTTCAGCCCTGATGGAAAGAATGCAGGGCTCTTAAATCATGGGTCTTTTATCTGGCTCGCTACTTGACAACCAAATCAATTCTTCCTTTTTTGCAAGAACCCCTACTTTCTCTCCAATCAGCTCACAGCAGGTGGAGAGAGATGCTTTTCTCCTGAAGCTACCTTCATGCTCTTGATTCAAGTTTCTTGGAAAAAGGAGGAGAGGCCCCTACCTGCTTGTGGTCATTCTGGCTTGGCTTCAGGAGTTGTAATGTTAGAGTCCCAGGAAAGCCACCAAGCAAGAGAGCTCCAGAAACTGAACAATTACTATAATCTAGAAGAGACCATCTCAAAACAAGGGGAGGCAAAGGAATGGGCTGGGGAAAAGGAAGAGGAACTGTTTACCATGTGCAAAGTGTTGGCAAAGACAATTTACATATACAATAGGAATATCATTCATTAACAGCTCAGTTTACCACCTCCATCTTGCCCCTCAACCGTCCCTTTACCCAGAACTGCCTCCTCAGTTTATATTCCTCCAACACACACACACACACACACAAATGCACACAAACTGTAATGGAGAAATTCCCAGAAAGGGTTTCAGGTCTTTTTTTTTTTTATGTGATCAGGAGAATGGGTGAGTAGTATCAGGGAGGCAAGAGGAAAACAAGAGAGCTTAGCCACATAATAAGAAGCTAGGAAGGAGGGAGAAAGCCAGGGAACTCGAGAAAAGTCAAAAAAAAGTACAGCTAGAGAGAGCACTTAGGAGATTAGCACACAAGGTTCTGGAGAGATACAAGATAGAACAGAATTGGACAGAGGAAGATAAGCTGTCAAAGGTTTCTATGGGTTTTGGATTGTATTTTCTTTAATGTTCTTCAAGATACAAGTAAAATTTGGAATTCCTTTTAAATTGCCATCTGTCTGATATCTGTACCTCTTTAAATGCATCTCTGTGCATGCATCTATTCAGGTTACATTTCAGGACTAATTTTGAACCTAAGATGCAAAATTCAACTGCACCTCTAATTACAGGCTTCATCCTAGACTTGAGTCAAGAGCAAAGAGCATAACTTCTCATGACTACTAAGCCTCCAGCAGCACAATATAAAGGGGTGCATGTCTGACTAGGTGAGGTACATTTTTTTCACTGCCCAAAATGGATTCCAGTTTCTTAAGAAAGTCCATTTCATTGAGATTGGTATAAAAATGACTTTCTCAGCATCACATGGAATTTTTTTTTTTTTAGTATCTTGATTCTGTGATCTCACATAATGCCACCTGGAACACCCCATTCTAAACCCTGCCTTCTCCTGCAAACTGTAATGCTGACTTCATCCTCATCTTCCTACCTTCTCTGACTTTGAGGTTGCACTGAATGAGTACCTGGAGCCTTGGGATTTATTTTGGTCAGAGATACATTTATCGGGGAGCAGGTATAGCTCAGTGGTTGAGCGCCTGCTTCACATGTACAAGGTCCCGGGTTCAATTCCCAGTACCTCCTGAAAAAAAAAAAAAAAGCTTATAGATGCAGTTAGCCCTTCATGAGATGAAGAAGCAACTTTGTCTTCAAAGTTGTTGTTGGTACTTGATGCTTGAAATAAAATTGTGGCTTCTACCCTTTCAAGTCCAGTGATGCTGGGATAATTATGAACATAAAATATTGTTTTACCAGTGATAATCAAAAATGAAAAAAAATATAAAAGGTGATTGCCCCATCCTATTTTGTCCCAACATTTTATTATGAAAAATGTCACACATGATGCAAAATTGACAGAATTTTACCACGAACACACATACCACCACCAGCTGGATTCTTTGATTCACACTTCACTACACGTGTCATCATGTATCGGTCCATCCGTCCATGTCTCTATCCATCCATATGATGCATTTCAAAGTAAATTGCAGACATCAGTACACACCTCTCTAAATAATTCAGCACAGCTCAAATTTACATACAATGAAATACAAAACTCTTAAGGGTAGTTTGCTAAGTTTTGATAAATGCAGACACTTGAAACCCAAATCACTATCAAGATGTAGAACTTTATCACCACCCCCAGAAAGTTCTCTAATGCCCCTTTCATCAGTTTCCTTACTCCCACTCCTCAAGACAACCACTGTCCTGATTTTTTTTTATCCCATAGATTAGTTTGATATATACTTGGAATTACACAATATACTCCACTCTACTTTTTAAAACTTTTTATTTTGAAATACTTCCAAATGTAACAGAACAGTTACTAAAATAATGCAAACTCCATACAAAGAACTCCAACATACCTCTACCCACCCCCAGATACCCAGATCCACCGATTTTAATACTTTGCCACTTTTGCCATATCATCTTCTCTATCTATTTCTGTCTATGTATCTATTTATCTATCTATTATCTGAACACTTGAGTATAGGTTATATGCATCATGCTCCTTCAACACCTAACATTGCCATGTACATTTCCTAAGAACAAGGATATTCACTTATGTAAGCATCTTAAGTGAGATTATCAAGTTCAAGAAATTTAGCATTGATATTAAGCATACAGTCTATATTCCAATGTTTTCATATGTCCCAATATTGTCCCTTTGAGCTTTGTTGCTTCCTTTGCTAGATCCCATCCAGGATCAGGTATTGTATTTAATTGTCATTGTCTCTTTAGTTGATCTTCCTTTCTTTTTTTTTTTTTAATTGTAGGAAAATATGTACAACATAAACTTTCCCTTCTAAACCATGCCCAAGCATACCATTGAATTGAATTCATCATATTCATAATATTGTGGTACCCTCACCACCTTCTTTTTTTTTTTTTTAAGATTTATTTATTTATTTATTTATCCCCCCAGCCCTTGCTGCTTGTGTTCGCTGTGTCTATTTGCTGTGTGTTTTTTCTGTGTCTGCTTATCTCCCCCTTGCTGTGAGGTCCTGCTGCATCAGCCCACCGCGCCGCGCAGGCCAGCCTGCCCTCACAAGGAGGCCCCGGGAAGTGAACCCGGGGCCTCCCATATGGTAAACAGGAGCGCTATCGATCGAGCCACACCCACTTCCCACCTCATCACCTTCTATTACTAAAACTTTCCCATCTCCCCAAACAGAAACCCTATATCCATTATACATTAACTTCCCATTTCCCCCACCCCTGCCTCTAGCAACCTGTACTCAAATTTCTGTCTCTATGAGTATATGTCTTGCCCAATATTTTCTTTGTAGTTATCATGGGACTTAAATTTAACATCTCAAATCTAAACAGTTTTATTTGCTTTGATACCAATATAGTATATACAAACTATGTTCTTATACCCCTCTCTCCTTCTGCCTTTTGTCATAAATTACATGTTTATGCATTAAAAGTACAAAACCACTGGTTTATCATTTTGCATTTTCCTTTCAGATCCTGTGGGAAGTAAAAGGTAGAGTTACAAACCAAAAATACAACAGTACTGGCTACTCTAATCTATTTTCATTGCAAAATAAACTGACCTCTATCCCCCCTCAGTGGACATTTTTACTTGGATGGACATAGAAAAGGGAGAGTTTGTATGTTCTCCTGCAGACCAGGGCTCTGTGATCAGCAGTCCTCAGGCTGGATGGATGCTGCCTGTAGGCCGAAGGACTTTAGTGGAACCACCCAGCACTGAGAGGCCTGTGGCGACGGATGTAGGCCATTTTCCATCAGAATATACCATGCAGAACTGGGTGGGAGAGAGTGTGGTCTGTGATGTGAACTGTGGTCTACGCTCGGTGGCAAGGCCCCAGGATGTGTATATCCATTGCGGGTGTTGTACCACACGGATGAGGAATGGTGGTGTGGGATGTTGTTGGAGGTGTGGGTGGTGGGGAACATGGGAATCCCTGTAATTTCTGAGTAATATTTAGGTTATCTAGGCACCTTTAAAAAAAAAAAAATATATATATATA
>JAQZBX010110617.1:0-10357 GCA_029593785.1 Cabassous unicinctus
CTGGACACAATTACCTGGCTTAGTTGACACATTAGCCTAACCATCACACCCAGTGTCTTCTTAATAGCTTTAATCTCTTTATCCATTGCACTGAATTTGTTGAGGAGATTTGCTTGAACATCTATGATTAGTTGTCTAACTCCTTTATGTCATATTCAGGCTTCTCTTTTTCCTTTAACTGGGCCATATCTTCCTGTTTCCTGGTGTGTAGTGTAATTTTTTTGATGTCTTTACAAATGGCTTACTAAATGTATTTATTCTGGGTGTAGTTTCTCCCCTTAGTTTAGGGCTTTCTTGCCTTTTCTCCCTTGCTGATTGTGTAGTTGGAGCTGAGGATGTAGTTTATGCTGTAAGCTATGGAGGCTGTACCTGCCCACATTGCCCCAGGAATTGATGAAGCTTCTCCTACCTTTCTTCTCTGCCAGGGGTAAGGATAGAGCTGCAGCCATGTGTAATAATCCAAGTTGTGCACAGCAAGATTGTCTGTAGTTGTCCAGAGATACTGATGAAACTTCACACTTCTTCCTCCTCTACCTGGGGCTGGGATGGAGCTGCAGTTGTGGGCAGAAATCTATGCCATGTGGGTCCAAAATGACCAGTTACCCAGGTAAACTGATGTACTACCAGCCCCCCAAGGGGTGTAGATGGGCCTTCTGGAGTGCCCAACAATGTAATCCATGTGGGCAAAATACACCTGCAGTTGCCCTGAGAGGCTGAAGGAGTATTGTCCCTTCTGCCATTTAGGGGCTGGGAATAAAAACACTGACCCCAACAGTTCAGTCCCTGTAGGCTGAAAGTACCCACCATTGCCGAGAGAGGCTGAGGAAACACCAGGCCCCTTCTACCCTATTGGGTAGTGGGGTTGGTTCTACAGGAGTCCAACAGTTCAGTCCCTTTAGGCTTAGCGTACCTCCCATTGCCTGGAAAGGCTGAGGAAACATAAGCTCCCTCCCAGACACCCAACAGTTCTGTCCCTTTAGGCCAAAAGTATCCACCATTGCCTGGAGAGGCTGTGGAGATGCCAGACTCCTCCTATTCTATTGGGAATGTGGGTGGATCCATAGGCATCCAACAGTCCTGTCTGTGACATCTGAAAGTGCCTGCCATTGCCTGGAAAGGCTGTAGAAACACCAGCCTCGCCTTTCCTATTGGGGGGGATGGATCCAAAAGTACCCACCAGTCTAGGCTGTGTGGACCAAAATCACCTGCAGTTACCCAGAAAGGCTTGGCAAACACAGTCCCTCTCTTCTCTTATTGGGGTGGGGGTGGAGCCACAGGCACCCAATGATTGAGTTTGTGCTGGCCAAGAGCGCCTGCTGTTGCCCTGAGAGGCTAAGGGTACTTCACCCTGTACTATCCTATGGGGCTCATAGGTGGAGATAGACTCAAAGGCACTCAACAAGCTAGTTTGTGTGGCCTGAAAATGTGTGCAGTTGCCCAGAAAGCCTGAGGAAATCCAGCTCCTCTCCTATCCTATTGGGGTGCAAAGATACAGTCCCAGGGGTCTGACTATTCAGTCTGTGCCAGCTGAAAACACATACAGTTGCCTGGACAGACTGGTGCATATCCCACTAGTTCCTCTCTGCTGTAGGTGGGCCTGGAGCCTAGACTAGGGCTGCAGTCCATTCTTGGTGTAAAGAAACCAGTCCCTAACTTCACTGTGATTTTCAGCCTGGCTTCCCCTCATGCTGGGGGCAGTCAAAATGGCAGCTAGCAGCCTCTTTCTAACTTGGACAGGTACAAACATTCTCTGTTCCTAGGTTTATACTTTAGCCAGCTGAGTCCACCAATCAGTAGTTGAAGTCAGTGGACAACAATCTCTTCCTCCTCCATTTATGGGAAATGAAGCATCTAATTCCAGCCATGGAATGGCTCCTGAGGTGACTTAAACTTCTAGACTTGGATAAGCAATGGTCTCTGTGGCATGGCTTGCAGGTTTCCAGAGAGGTGGTGCAGGTCCGCCAGCTTCCTCCCTCCTGGAGTTGGGGCTGGGGATTACGTTAGAGCTGCAATCTGATCTGGGTGGAAAGAAGTTGGTCCCTACCAGCACTATGATTTTCAATCAGCCCCACTTTCCCTCATGCCAGGGCCAGAGTTAAAATGGCAGCCTTTGGCCTCTTTCTCACTTGCACAGGTTCAAAGTTAAGTTTTTCTTAGGATTATAATTTAGCCTGCTGAATTTACTAATCAGTAGCTGAAGTCAGTGCCACATTGTGCCTTCCTCTCCTGTTTTTGGGAAAGAAGTTTCCAAGGCAGCTAGCACCACAGGCAGTGCCCTCCATGGCATGCAGGGCTCTACTCACAAATCTTTTCTGCATATGGACAGACGACTCCTTACATAGTTTCAAGGATGTTGCAGTATACTATTCTGGTCTCCTGGAGCTTTAGATAGCTCTGGGTGATTACTAACTGCACCATAGGATGAGCTGACTCTTGGAGCTCCTTACTCTGATACCCTCTTGGTTTTCCACTTCATTTTTGCCTCTGGGTGATCTTTTTGATGGGAAGGTCAGACTCTGAAGGAGAGCAGCTACCAATGCAAGTCAATTTGCAAAGAGTCTAAAAGGAGTTTTTTGCATTGATTTTTTTTGTTAGCTCCTAGCACTCAAAGAAATCTCTGCCATATCACTAGCTGGATACACACTTTAGGAACAAACAGCTCAGAGACTAAATTCCTTAAAATGTACAATGTACAACAAAAGATCACAAGACAAAGAAACAGGAAATGATGGCACATTCAAAGGAAAAAGATAAAAGTCCAGAAAACATCAACAAAGAAGAACAGACTTTGGGCATACCAGAAAAGACTTTTTAAAAATGATCTTCAATATTATCAAAGAGATAATGGAGAACATGTAGAAAGAACTAAAATATATCAGGAAAACAATAAATAAGCAAAATGAGATCTCAATAAAGGGAGTTGAAGACCATAATAAATGAAACAAAACATCCCTCAGGAGGGTTTCAACAGCAGAGTGGAGCTGGCCAAAGAAAGAATCCGTGAACTTGAAGACAAGACAATTGAAATGATTCCAACAGTGGAGCAGAAAGAAAGAATGCAGAAAAGTGAACAGCACCTAAGATAGCTGAGAGAAACCATAAAGCAGACCAATACACATAATGAAGTAACAGGAGGAGAAGCAAGAAAGGGGCATAGCAAATATTCAAAGAAATAGTGACATAAAACTTCTCAAATTTAACAAGAGACATGAATATTTACAGTCAAGAGCCCCAGACAGGATGAAATTGAAAGAGCCATGACCACATACATTATAATGAGGCTGATTAATGCTAAAGACCAAGAAAGAATTCTGAAAGCTGCAAAACAAAAGCAACATAGTCACATACAAGGGAAACCCAATAAGACTAAGTGCTGAATTCTTATCAGAAAGCAGGGAGACAAAAAGGCAATAGACAATGGGATGATATAATTAAAGTGCTGAAAGAAAATAATTGCCAACCAGTATTTTATATCCAGCTTGTGATGATTAGGATCATGTGCTATCTTGGCCATGTAATGTGCCAAGGTTTTTGGTCAATCAAGCAGTAGCCTAATTGTTACTGTGAGGACATTTTATGAATTTAAATCATCAATGATTTGATTACATCTCTGGCTGACTACATCTACAATCAACTGAGGAGATTGCCTTCAGCAAGGAGAGAAATCTCATCCAATCAGTTGAAGGCCTTAAAAGGAGAAGTGATTTCAGCAGTCAGAGAATTCCCATCTCTACTTCAGAAGCCAACTTCTCCTGAGGTTCATCAATTTACCTTCATTGAAGTTCCAAGCTTGCAGTCTGCTCTACAGAATTTGGACCTGTGAATCCCCACAGTGGAACAAAACAATTTTATAAAATCTCATATCTAGAGATAACCCTATCAGTTATGTTTCCCTAGAGAACACAGACTAATATACAGTTGAAATTAAGTTATCAAATCAATATTGATTGTTATAGATTTAGGATGTTAAACTTAAGCCCCCTACAGTCACAAAACAAACATCTGAAAAATATACACAGAAAGAAATGACTGAAAATGGTTCACTAAATCAAATCAATATGAAAATAGGGAGTAATGGAGGAATTGAGGGATACAAAATATTTAAGACTTAAAAAGCTAAATAGCATATCTATACTATATTTAAAAGAAGTTTTGAAAAATCATGAAGGGACTTCACTGTTTCCTCCTGTGAGGTATCATTGCCATGTCCATTTCCCAGACTCTACTGCCCTGCCGAATAAGAGGGACACAGAGTACGCAGATTGTTGACTTAAAGAAGAAAGTGTAGAAGGCTTGCTTTCTTAATGCACAGCTTTACTTTCTAAAATTAAAGATGGGAAAAGCGATATATTACTGAGATCTCTGGTTTGTCAAAGGTATAAATAAACCTACTCCAAAGAAACTGGGCACAACTGTAAATGAAAATATGAGTGCTATCTTTCCCTCAGCATTGTAGATGCTAATAATGTAACTTAAACAGAACACTTTTTTATAAAACTGTCATATCAATTAAGTTGAGGCATCACTTTGAGTCCAGACATGTGGAATTACAGAAAAAGGAATTCGATATTTTAAATGTTAACATTATGAGCTCTTTCAAAGCCATGTATTATTACAGGTTTTCAAACTAGAAATGTAGAAGCCAATGGTGCATTCTAGTTTTAACTTCTGATAAGGGAAATATAGATAGCTATAACCCACATAAGCACACAACTCTTTGGGATCCTCAATATTTTGTTAGAGTGTAGAGGGATTTGGATACCAAAAAGTGAGGAGAAACCACTGAGGATGATCCACAGCCTGGATTGGTCCATTTCTTGTGATGACCTCACAAGAAGCCATTGTTATGGAACTCTAAGCCCCTAGATTAGTCCTACAGTCTTAGGTTTGTAGTCTCCTAACCCAGAAAGCTGTTTTTGGTGACCTGAGAGACTAAGATTGATCTTAGCCTGTTTATTTTTCATTCTTGTGGATTCTTTATTAGTTTTTTCTTTTTGCCCTTTTTCTCAGATTTTCTTTTATTCTCTGCTTTTTGTTTTTTAAAAAATTCCTTTACTTTCTTTTGCCTGTTTCCTTTTTTTAAAAAAAGTCTTTTTTCTTTTCTTCCTGTTTATTTTTAAATTTTCTTTTTTATTTCTTTAATTTTTAGATTTTGTTCATTTTTTTCTCTAGAATTTGCTTTTCTAAAATAAGATCATTTATTCAGTGAGACTTTGGAAGAGTTTGTGTTTTTGGTTATTTTGACCAACTTGTCACCAGCTCTTCCCATTTGAAAGTCGACCTAGGGTCACTAGGTCTCCAACCCAGCAGAAATCCAACATGCTGCAGGCTCTCTCAGTCATGTGTTCTGAGAAGGAGACCCACACTGGGAATTCCTGGTTCTTCAGAACTATTGGAAAGGGTGGCTTTTCCATGGTGAAATTAACACATCACATCCACACTGACCATGAGGTAGTCATAACTATCATCCACAAAAATGAACATAGCTCTGCCAGGCTCCAAATACTCTCCTGAGGTGAGCATACTCAAGGACTTGAAACATCCAAATGTAATCAAGTTATTTAAAGTCATTGAGAATGACAAAATACTATCTCATGATGGAGTATGCTAGTGGAGGAGAACTCTTTGAATATCTGGTGGCTCAAGGCTCTATGGAAGAATAGGAAGCCTGAGCCAAATTCTGTCAGGCAGTATCTGCTTTGCAGTATTTCCACCAAAGGTGTGTCTTTAAGCCTACAGGGACTTAAAGACAGAAACCTGCTGCTGGATGCTGATGTGAATTTCAACCTTGTCAATTTTGGCTTGGATGCTGATGAGAATATCAAACATGCAGATTTTGACAGAAGCAAAAATTTTACCAGTGACAAGAGCTGGAAACCTTATTATTCCACCTCAGAAATCTTTCAGGGAAAAATGTATGATGGGCTTGCTGTCAATGACTGGAGCCTAGGAGTGATTCTCTAAACCATGAGTGGGGAATCTACCTTTCAATTCAATGAGCTCACAGGACCTGTGAAGGCAGGTACTCAATGGAGAGTCTATTTTCCAGTGTACCTGTTTTTGGACTGTGTAAATCTTATTTAAAAAATGACAACATAGATCCTTGTAAGAGAACAATGTTACAGCATATAATGAGTGATCCATCTGTAAATGTGAGCTATGAATATGAAGAAATGAAACCTTATATGGAGCCCCTACTTGATTCCTAGGATCCCCACTGGACAGCATTGATGAGTCCATATGATACAGCCTAGAATAGGAAAAGGAATCAGTGACTCATGGAAAGCATAATGAAGTCATGGAAACTTCTCTGTTGTTGGGCTACAACAGACAGGAGCAGGAGGCCTCAACCATCACCCTGCAGCCCCAGCCCTTGTCTGATCAGAAACACAGCTGCACTCCTTCCCCACACCCCATGAAAGAGGACAGCATGCCTGCCAAGCCCATGCCACAAAGATACAGTGAACCTGCAATTCTCCCCTCTGATTCCTTATCCAAAAACACTAAGGAATACAGGGAGTTCAAGTTCCCTGAGAAGTACCACAGTTGAGGGATGAAGGCCTGGAGCATGACCACAATTTCTGCCTGCCCCCTGCCATGCCAGGAAGGGGAGAAACCCACCTTTGTCCCTCCCGGGGCCAACCTCCCCACTAGCACTGGTCAAACCTGCAATATTCCTCTTCTGGAGAGGAGCAGCCTTAGCCAGGCCTTCATTCAGAAGGGCAGAAAAAGCCAAAGCAAACCTGAGTTGGGGGTATCTAGGAATTCTCCTTCATCTACTGAGTCCCTGGCTGTGCCCCAAATACACCAGCAGCCCTTAAGGCCTTGGTGCTGCCCAACCAGGCCTCTGGGCTGTTCCCCAGGTAGAATCACTGAGAAGGCCCCCACCTTGGCCCTGTGGCCTTCCCCTCTGCCCACAACAGCTGCAGTGGAGATGGAGACCCTGAAGAAAGCAATTGCCCCTAGCTGTTGCCAAGGGAAACTCCATCCATAGGGGACAACACCAAGTTAGGGGTGAGCCAGCAGAATTTGCTGTGTCAGAAGAGGCCAACCTTCTCTTCTGGCAAGAGCCAGGGCCAGCAAGGGACATTTTGAGGCATTTGATGAAGCTTATTTGAAGTAATATATGCTTGGGGTGTGCCAGCAGGAAGGAAGACCAGTGGGAGAGGAAATAACCAGGAAGCCCTCAAGTGGCCCAGTAATGCTCACAGAACTTTAAATGGGGGATGAATATCATGAGCTCCCTGGAGATGATGCAGGAGATCTGCAAGGTGCTCGATGCACTTGGCTGTGACCTGACTGAGGGCTACGGGCTGCTGTGCATGTGCAGCACACCAGGCCAGGAGGACTTTTTTCAGTGGAGGATGGAGTTGTGGATATTTTCATGGTGGGGTCTCCATGGGGTGCAAGTAAAAAGGCTATCTTGGAGCTCCAGGGCCTTTAAAGCTTTGATGCCAAACTAACAAAACTGCTTCAGCTTTAAGCAGCTCCTAGGAACAGACTGGTCAAACTCAGAAGGTGCCTGCAGATGCTCACTGCCAGGCAACCTCACTGTACACCACCTAGGTAGAATTCCAAAGACTGCACTGGTTCCCCTGGGTCACTGATCCCCTATCCTGTCCTTCTCCTGGTCTGGTGATGAGGGCCAGTGGCTGTCATCTTGACTCCCACATGTCTTCTGGAAGCCTGTTAAAGCAGAAGCTCTTTTATTAGTTTAGTGGTAATGGTTTTGCAGGTCATGAAGGTGCTTGAATCCTCCTCAGTGGAACCCCACTGAGACCCCACCATGGCATCTGCACACCTCCATTCTACCCTATGCTGGTCCTCCAGCACATTGTGCCCATGTCTCAGCATCATATATTGGTTTTTCAGGTCCCAGTCATGGCTGTTTGTGTTTAGCACCTGCCAATCTCCTATATCATCTCTTTGGGTTCCATGGAGTTCTTGGTCTTCATCCTCCATGTTAAGTCTAGTGAGTTTGCCTTGGCTTCTTGTGGATTATCTCCCTTAGGTATTTGCTTAGAGGTTCATTCTGGAAACGTTGACACACATATATGTGCATTTAACATTGAAGAAGTTCCTGTTGGTCCCTGCTGGCCACACTTGTTGCTAAAGAAAAGAGGCTGGGCACCCACTGCAGGGAAAATTTTCCTGGTCTCCTATCTGTGGAAGCTGCCGTAGGTGAACAGAACTCTGTTTGAACTCAGCATAGGGGAAATGGTTCTTTTTGGGATTCTATCCCTGCTGCTGATGTGGGGGAGGTGAGGCCATGTGGCCATGATGCAGGGTTGCAGGTTCACAGCCTCTCCATTTTGCCTCTGTGGGGCCCATTCCAGAGATACTGATGGGCTGCTGTGAGCTGTGCTATGAGCTGTCTTTGATTCCTGGTGCTAGTGAGTGTCTGGGAGATGGCAGTAAAATCAGAAATCAGTTCTGTATCTATAAACCTGCAATGAATTGTCCAAAAAAAAATTTAATAAAGCAATTCCATATACAATATCATTTGGAAGAATAAAATCTTGAGAATAAATTTTAACAAGGAAATTAAAGATTTACATTCTAGATACTACAAAATATTCTTGTATAAAATTAAAGACCTAAATAAGTGTAGGGGCAAGCTGTGTTCATGGGTAGGAAACTTAATACTGTATGATGTCTGTACTACCCAAAGCAATGTATGGGTTCAATATAATCACTATCAAAACTCCAAAAGCTTTTTTTAGAATTAGAAACACATATCTTCAAATTCATTTGAATTTGCAAGAGGTTCTGTGTAGCCAAGACAATTTTACAAAAGAAGAATCAAGTTGGAGGACTAACAATTCTGTATTTCAATACTTACTACAAATCTAATGTAATCCAAACAGGGTTACATTGCCCTAAGGGCAGACATATAGACCAAGGGAATGGAATTGTTGATTTAGAAATAAACTCATACACTATGGGGTAATGGATACTTGAAAAGGGTATCAAGTCCACTCAATAGGAGAACAGCCTCTTTAAGAATGTTATTGAACAACTGCATTTACAATTATAAAAATGAAGATGGATTTCTACTTTATACCACAAACAAAAGTTAACTCATAATGAATCACTGACCTAAATATATGACCTACACCCATAAAACTTAGAGGAAAATGTAGGAATAAACCTTAATGGCCTTATATTTAGTAATGGGTATGATATCAAAAGCATAAGCAAAAGAAAACCATGACAAATGGAATGAGGAAGAACACCCCTATTTCCTCAGGGAACAGTGACCTCAACACCAGTACAAACCAAAGCAGGAAGTCCCAAATGTTGGAGAGGACCAGCCTTGGCCTCATTCCAGAATGCCAAAGACATTTCATTCCAGCAGCTGCTCTCACTAAACTTTCCAGGAAGGACAAAGAAAATGAGCTACACAGAGCCTGAAAAGATGATGTGGGAGATGAGCAGGTGCTGGACACAAACAGTTGTAAGCTGGACCTGAAAAACTGTTTCATGCTGCTTGGCATGAGGGGCATGCTGGACTGGAGGACTTCAAGCAGTGGAGGATAGAGGTGTGCAGCTGCTGTGGTGAGGTCTCAGCAGGGTTCACCTGCAGAAGATATCCTCTCCTACAGGGCCTTAAAAGCATTGCCTCCTAAGTATCCCAAGTGGTTTCAGCTTCCAAAGTTGAATGGATCTGCCTGGGAGACCATAGAAGGGGCCTGCAGACCCTCACTGCCAGGTTGCCATTGCCCCTACCTACAGGGCTGCAGAGACTGGACTGGTGGTTTACCCTCAGACACTGATCCTGCTCCTGCCTTTCTCCAACTTTTCCTCTGTTTCTAGAAGTATGGAGTTGATTCTGGAGAAATAAAATGAATTCAAATGAGACTAGAGGCTGCTTATTCAAAGCTGGCTATAGTAAGGTGTCAGCAGCCATCTCTTGTTTTTGGCAGAGACCCCAATGTAGGCAGGACCAAGGGGAAGCTTCACAGTGAACAGCAAGATGGCTTAGGTGTGCTCCAAGGGAGGTTGTTGGCAGTGAGGCTGGAGGGGAGCTAACTGAAAGGCATCTTATGTGATTGTTTGGGGGAGTGGGTGTCTGCAGGAGGCCAACAATAGAGTAGCTGGTTGTCATAAACCAAATTCCTCCCCTCTTGGCCCTGATGCTTATAAAGATTTTGGGTCTCACTTCTTTTCTTGCCCAGATATTCCCTCTCCCACCCTTTCACCAACAGGTGTGCATGAAAGTGGAGGAGGGGAAGGGGTAACAGGGATCTCTCACAAAGAGGTTGCACAGAGAATTTCCTCTAAACTAAAAAAAAAATAACAAGGATAAAATTCCAGGGTCTACTTTTTTCTTCATCTCCATGTAGAAAGTAAAGAC
>JAQZBX010110618.1:0-10357 GCA_029593785.1 Cabassous unicinctus
TGTGGCTAAAATGGTTGGGCATCCATCTCCCATATGATGGGACCTGGGTTCGATCCCTGGGACCCCCCAGTAAAAATATAAAAAGAGGAAAATATAGAAGGCACGTGGACCACCATGCCCCATGCACAGGTGAGCCCCTCCCAGGCCCCATGTACAGGTGTGTTGCCAGGCCCCACAAGTGGATGCGCCATCAGGCCCCATGCGTGGAGTTGCCACCAGGTCCTGTGAGTGGGTGCACTGCCAGGCCCCATGAGCGGGTGAGACCCCCAGGCCCTGTGCTCGGGTGTGCTGCCAGGCCCATGGGGTGGTGTGCCGCCAGGACCCATGAGTGGGTGAGCTGCCAGGCCCTGTGAGTGGATGCCCCTTCAGGCCCTGTGCACAGGTTAGTCCCCCAGGCCCCGTGCATGGGTGCGCCATCAGGCCCCATGTGTGGATGCACCACCAGGCCCCGTGAATAAGTGACCCCCCCAGGCCCTGTGCGCAGGTGAGCCGCCAGGCCCCGTGCATGGGTGCGGGTGAGGCCCTGTGAGCCATACATCAAGAGGATGGCATAACAGAAGAGTGACACAAGGGACAGCCAAGACAAGACACCCTGGAAAACCAGGAACTAAGGTGGTGCAGGTGGTAGGACAACTCTTTCCCTCATTGGAGCTTCCAAAGATCAAATCCCAGTGAAGACAGGAGGAGAAGAATGAGAAGAGAGGGCAGGAAGTAGACACAGAGAGTTACCCAGTGAATGGACACAAAAACAGCAAAAATGGGGGCGGTTAAAAATGGATAAAAGTAAATAAATAAATAAATAAATCCTTAAAAAAATGTATAGGGGAGTAAGATAAAGACTATATTTAATAGTAATACTTTCATGATGTTCTTTCATAATTTGTTAACAAATGTTTCACAACAATGCAAAGTATTTGTGGTTGGGTGATGTGTGGGAGCCCTGTATGATGTTATGCATGTTTGCTTTGTAAGTTCACAATTTTTACTGAACACTTATAGTTTATGTATGTTCATGTATGAATGATATACTTCAATAAATTGTTTAAAAAGAAAAAAGAATTCTTGGCTGGCAGTTTTTCTCTTTCAGTATCCTAATTGTATCATACCACTGTCTTCTCACCTCCATGATTTCTGAAGAGAAATCTACACTAAGTCATACTGGGTGTCCCCTGAATCATTTAATAGATATAGGACTGCATAGAATTTTCATTTTTAAATGTGGATAACACTATTAGCCTTTTACCTCTCCTTTCTCTGACCAAGGCAAAAAAAAAACCTTAAACACTTAGCTATTGGTTTTCTTATCCATTCCATGAAATGGTTGTACTAAATGATCATAAACTTTCCTTGAAATTCGTAATGAAAATTCTTCTTAGACTCTTGGTCCGTTAGCTGCAAATGCATTTGTCACACACATACACACACACACACATTGATAAATCACACATGGACATATAATTACATGTGGCACAAAATATCTTAATTACCTTTCTGTCTTCTATTCTTTCCTAATACAGGACACACACATCATTAACGGAAAAGTATAAATTTTTAAACTGCTTTATGTAACAATCAATTATGTCTACAATGTTGTGCTACCATTACAGGTCTAGTTAGTTTAGATTATTATTCAAGTCTTCTTTTTCCTTATTGATCATCTGTCCAGATTTTCTAGCCATGACTGAATGTGTCGTTCATTGTTATCTCCTACTGTTAATGTAGAAATGTCTATTTCTCCCTTCATATTTGTTAATTTTTGTTTCATGTATTTGGTGGATTTACCATTAGATTAAGATACATTTATAATAGTTATGTTTTCTTAGTGAATTGACCACTTTATCATTATAATTGACCTTTGTCCCTTATAACAGGTTTGCTTTGTTTTTGTTTTTGTTTTGTTGGTTTGTTTGTTTTACTTAAAGTCTATTTTATCTGATATTTGTTTAGCTGCTCCAGGTCTCTTTTGGTTTCTATTTTATTGGTGAATTTTTCCATCCTTTCACTTTCAATCTAGTTGTGTCTTTGAATATATGGTGAGTTTCTTATAAACAGCATGTTGTTGGGTCTAGCCTTTCATCCCTTTTGCCAGTCTCTATCTCTTAATTGGAGAGTTTAATCCATTTTCATTTAAAATAACTACTGATAATGCAGGACTTCTGCCATTTTGTTATTTTTTCCTCATTTTATACCTTTTTTGATCCTCAGTTCTACATTTAATATTTATTTTCATATTTATTTCATTTTATGTATTTTACCATTTAAATTGCTACTCATTTCATTCTGAATATATTTTTCATATATTTTATTTGTAGTTAACATTAATGATTAATCATATATGATACAATACTAACATAACTTCAATAGATTTCCAATACACTGTTCCTTTAAATGTACATTCCCTATCCATTTATTTTATACTAGTTATTAATTATATCTTTATACATTGTATCTCTAAAATCAGAGATTAATCACTAATTTTTATGCTTTTGTATTTTAGCACTTGTAAGAACTAAAAATGAAGTCACATTAAAAATCTCTACAGTATCACTGGCATTTATAATTACCCATATAATTTCTTTTCTGGAGGACATTACTACTTTATTCTACTTTTATCAACTATCTGACATCCTTTCCATTCAGTCTGGAAACTCTCTTTGGAATTGTTTTTAGGGCATGGCTAGTGGTGTTGAACTTCTTCAGCTTTTGATTATCTGGGAATGTCTTAATATCTTCCTTACTTTTGAAATAAAGTCTTGATGGATATGAAATTATTGGTTGGCAATTGTTTACTTTCAGCACCTTAAGTAATTTGTACCTCTATTATTTTTTGCCTCCATGCTTTCTTTTTTAAGCATTTTTTTTCTTTATTTTTAAAGGAGTTTTAGATTAAATGAATGTTATATCAGAAATATAGGGGATTCCCATATACCCCACTCCTTCACCCTCCAACATTCTCCTTTAACATATTTCATTAGTGTGGTACATTTGTTACAATTGATGAGCACATATTGAAGCATTGCTACTAAGCATGGTCTATATTTACATTATGGTTTACACTTTGCACCACACAATTTTATAGGTTTTGACAAAATGTATAGTGGCTTGTATCCATCCTTGCAATATCATGCAGAAGAGTTCCAATGTTCTAAAAATGCCCCATGTTACAACTATTCTTCCCTCTCCCTCCCCTCAGAACCTCTATTGACCACTATCTTTATATCAATGCTGCAAGTTCTTCCATTATTAGAATAAGAATAAGTCTACTTATTCCATAGTTGCATTCCCACTTATGTTTGTTTCTTCCTCAATCTTGAGGATTTTTTAATGGTGATGTTCCCTCTGTTTCCAATTGAGAGGGGCTTCAATCCCATGGGGCAGGTAGATAGAAATCTCTTGCTTGCAGTTGGAGGTACTTTCTGTTTTGTTGTGTGGTCATTTCCCATCATTATACTTTTGTTAGTTGCCCTGCATCAGTCCAGTTCACTGGAGAGTATATGTTGGCTACAAGTATGTGTTGGCTACACCTCTTCTGAGATTCAAGGCTCAAACAGAAACACCAAAGGAACAGCTGGAAGGTTTAAGTCTCCAGGACATATTTAGTGGGTACAGTGCTAATTATAGGTTCAAATTAATGGGACAGAAGAACCATGTGTAGGAAAATTATAAATGACTATAACTCTGGATGTATTGGGGTTATGGGTTTTCATATATTCCAAGGTAAGGCCTGCAGATAGGGAGCTAATTTCTTGAGGTTATCTGCTCTGCCTATAGGATCTAGATGTCTCTAGACCCCTCAGGAACACCTCTTCTTGAGGCACTGTTTACTGTGGCAGTCAATGAGATCCTTCTGACTTGTGCATAAGCATAACCTCTGGGTTGAACTCCTGAATGACTTTTAAATCTCTTAGCCATAAAATTTCATTTGAATTTAATATTTCCCCCTTTTGGTCTAAGACTTTTTCCAAATGAATCACTAGTTGGTGCTTGGTAATAATCCCTGAGTGCCAGGGAGTTTCATCTCTAAGAGTCATGATCCACATTGGGGTGCAGGTAGTGAATTATATTCTGAGTTTGTCTTAGAGAGATGTCACATTCGAGCAACAGGGAGGTTTACAGGAGGTAACTTTTAGACAAACAATGTTACTAGGCTAAATTTCAATTTCAAATTTCTTAAGTAAAAGCATCAATATGAAGGGCCTGGCATATTGGTCTGTCTTCCTTCACTAGGCACTGCCCATGTACTCTAGTGATTTTTTCCACTTTATTAGGGAGTGTAGCTGGACTCCCCAGGGTGGGAATTCAATATTCATTGTTTGCCACCCTCTGAGAAAAAAAAAACCTATTTCCTTATTAACACACTCATATTCTATAGAGTTTTGCCTCAGGTACCCCTTTCCCACACATTCACCCACCACCATTACCCCACAGCAGTGATCTTCCCCTGACACAGTTGCAATTCTTATGCAATCCAAAACCTCCCCACAAACAAAGCCAAAAATTAATAATAAAATTAAAAATTAAAATATTAAAAGTATATATATATTTGAATTGTGGCTTTCATCACTGTAAGATCTCTTATCTTTTATGTATATTGTCAATTTCTTCTGTATGTTCCCCCAGTATCTTATTTTTTTCACTTTATTTTCCAAAACATTTTAGGCTACAGGAAAGTCACATAGAAAATATAAAGGATTCCTATATACCTCACCCCCTCCCACCCACATCCTCCCCTACCAAAAACATCCTATGTGAGTATGGTACATTTGTTCCATTTGATGAAATAATATTGAATTATTGCTACCAGTGGTTTACATTTATAGGTTCTGACAAAATAAATAATGCCCTTTAACTGTCATTGCAAGATCATGCAGAACAATTACAATCCCCCCAATGCTTTATGTTCCACCCATTTTCCCTCCCCCTCCCCTCAAAACCTATGGCAACCATTTAGTTTCAGTTTTTGAAGAGTAAGTTTCATAGTTACATCCATTAATATTGAAGGCTTGACACTAGTCGGTTTTCTTTGATTAGGTGCTGCCTATATGCTCAAAAGCCCCTCTATTTGAGAATGTTACAGGACTCTAGGTGATAGGAGTTTAATATTTTCTTATTTATTGTGTGACTCTCCACCCACTGAGATAATACCTAATACTGAGATGAACACAGAAGCATGGCCCTGGTGCACGCTTTCCCACACATCCCCCCACCACTAAAAACTTATACCAATGATCCTCCCCTGCCATATTTGCCAAAAAATACATTCTAATCCAACCTTTCTGATGCAAAAACATCTCTTAATCTTTTGGGGATCTGCTTGTATATAACTTGTTGGTATTCTCTGGAAGCTTTCAGAAATCTCTCCTTGTCCTGGATATTGGATATTTTGACAAAATGTGCTTGGGTATGGTTCTCTTTGAGTTTCTTCTATTTAGGCATCATTAGCCTTCTTGAATGTCTTTGCAATTTGGGATGCTGTCTACTCTTATTTCTTGAATTATTCCTTCTGCCCCTTTCTCTCTGTCTAGTCTTGCTGGACCTCCCTTAATGCATATATTGGTAAGCTTGATGGTATGCCACAGGTCTCTTAGGTTCTATATCCTCTTTTTTTTTCTTATTGCACTGCAGCCTGATTCATTTCAATTTTCTTGTTTTTGAGATTACTGGTTCGTTCTTCAGTCACCTCCTATCTGCTATTGAAACACTCTATGGATTTTTTCATTTCATTTTTTGTGGTCTTCAACTCTAGTGTTTCTGTTTGTTTCCTATTAAGAATGCCAAAAAAGATTCACATACAAGTAGTTCATTGACTTCCTCAGATCAGTTAATTCTGTCTCCATAATTTTCTTAATTTGCTTGATCATATTGAGGATCTTTTTTTTCTTCTTCAGTTTTTGTCCAGTGAGTCCAAAGTCTGGTCCTCTTTGCTGATGCTTTCTGGGTTTTTCTATCTTTCAGGTGGATGGGCCATCATTTCTTGTTTATTTGCTTGTCTTGTAATCTTTTGTTGCACATTGTACTTTTTAATGCTTTAAAATGTTAACTCTGGGATTTGATTCCTGAGCTGTCTCTTCCTTCATTTGTAACCAGCTAATGTTATACAGAGATTTATATGAATGCCAGGTGTTAACCTAAACAAACCAACCAAAGCAAAAAGACTTTTCATAGTATTTGCAATCTGGCTGCTCCTTGATATCAATAATGAAAGATATCACTGAGAAGGTTATTTTGGAATTAAGATCAGATGAAAAGAAGTAAATGATTTAGGGAGGATCCTGTGGTAAAGTATCCCAGGCTTCAGGAACCTATCAGCATTGAAAGGTTCAAGCAGAACATCACCTAACCTGCTTGAAAAACAGTGCTATAGGTTGAGTTATACCCCCAAAAAGATATGTTCAAGTCTTAATATCCAGTCCTGCAATTGTGAACTTATTGGGAAAGAGAGCATTTATATGTAATTAGTTAAGCTAAAACCAAATAGGACCAGGGTGGGTCCTAAGCCAATATGACTGTTGACCTTCTGAGATGAATCATATTTAGACACACAGAGAGATACAGGGGAGAAGGTTATTTGAGGAGAGGAGCATAGAGTGGAGTTATGCTGCCACAAGCCAATGAACACCCAAGAGTCCCAGTAACTGTCAGAACCCATAAAGAGAAAAAATAATCTTCTTTTAAAACATTACAAGAGAGCATGTCCTTGCTGCTACCTTTAATTCAGATATCTAGCCTCTATAACTTTGAGACAATGAGTTACTCTTGATAAGACACTTATTTTGTGATAATTTGGAATGTCAGCACTATGAAACTAATATAAACAAAAAGATTACCAGTGGCAGTACAGCCTGGTGGGCAAGGTAGAGAGGTATAGGGGATGAATTCAAGGATGCCAAATCATAGCTGTCTTATAATTCAACACTCAAGCTTTTACTCTGAATGTGATTGAAAGTTCTGTCCTGAGCAAAACCATGACATGGCAGTATCTCTTTGGCCACAATACTGGAAAACAATGGATGAGGAACGGAAAACAATAACAAAGTGAGGAGATTATTTTAGTAATTTAGGCAAGAGGTAATGGCCTCTTGGACCAGAATGTTCAGATTATGGATGCATCAAGGAATTCAAACTGACAGGATTTGCTAATTGCTCAGATGCAGTGTGTGATATAAAGCAATCAAAATGATGGAAATGTTTTGGTAATGGATCATGGTCATGGTAGCAGAACATTGAGAACATAATTTGTTGGTACTAACATCTGTAGAGAAGAGTTAAGAAAACACCCCTTTATGTTAATATATGTACACTTATTAAAAGGACAGTGGTCCTTTTGACTCATGCAATGTCTACTTGTATGCTCTTACATGTAAGGCTGAAATATCAAATGTGTCTTTATGGCTGATATATCCATTCACATTTTTGCTAAAGTCTAAACTACGTCCCATGAGAAGTGACTCAGAATATAACTGTTAGGTAATTAGGCCAAATTCTCTCAGACAACTGAGGCTTTTATGAGAGAGGTAGAGAACTATATCCTTCATTTTTTGTTCAACAGCAAACCAGGGTCTGTTCAATAAATAATATAGCCACCATCAAAATATTATCATCTCTGGATTGAGATAGTCCCATCTTCAGGACACCAGGGAAAGCATACCATCCACAAATCTCATCCATCAATCTCATGATGATTTTAAGATCTCGAGTTCTAAACAGTTCTCCTGAAACATAGCAGCATAGCACCAAAGAGAAATCCCAGCCTGTTCCTTGTATTTCAAGGACATTTTTTACTTAAGAAGAAGAAACTAGAACTATCATGATTTTATCAACTTTATTATTCCAACCAAAAATAGTATTCTGTAAAATATTTATGTTGTAATAAGCAAAGCAAAGTCTACAACTTATTTTTTCTTAACATTTTCAAATATTATATTCCAGGCTCAGCCAAATCAAGAGCTAATTTTGCCAGACTTAGTGAAAAATAGACTATTTCTGGCAAGACAGTATTTAGCTTTTACATTGGTTTCTATAACACATGTATTACCCAAATATTATGATAAGAATAGTGATGCAAGTTATGATACAAGTTAGTGATGAAATACTAAACAAATATTTGAATTTTCGGTATCTGAATTTAAAAATTGAGTTTTAAGATTTTACTTAATTTTATGTATCATATTTAACAAATTCCACAGTGTTCTTATAAAATAGAAATTTTACCTGATTCTTTTATATCACATATAAACTGTGCTATACAGAATAAAATGAAATAATAAAACAAACCAAATATCAAATATTTACCATTATTACTTCATTATCTTTTTCAAATGTGTATGGAATTTACCACTCTGTCCAAATCTAAGTAGCATATATTTGAGCAACAAATTCTATGTGTAACTCTGGAAAAATTTAGAAGATACATATTGAAACATACAGCTTCTTTACTTTGAGGCAAATCTACATATGAAAATAATATGATTTGACAAAGCATGGAAGATGACTAAAAGATCAATGATAGTCCAGGTGAAGAAAGAACAGTGGGCCTTTGAATATTATTAGAACATTTCACTAGTGATGGGATCACTACATTTGTTCATAAAGAAAGGAGAGAATAGGTTAATAGGAAGAGAGAAGATATTGAATGCTAGATTGTGAGTAGTGAGGAAATGCAGAGTAAGTGAATATTGCATTTTATAATAGAATAAAAATAAATGTGATCACCAGCCTGGGGACAATTTTTTAAGAAAAAAGAGAAATGTGCAGATTTGAGGTGTTATGGAGAATCTTATACATCATTATTGACTTAAAATTATGTATAACATAAGCAGCGGTCCAGAGGAAGCCTTATGATTTCTAGAGGTAACAGAATGAGAAAATCAAAGGAAAATGGTGAGTAACACACAGTCAGAAGTGAAGCCTTTCTTTTTGCACTGAATGCAAGTTCTGAGCTTCAAGAAAAAGAGAAGCCTAATTTTGGAAACTTTAATCTAAGTAGCTAGGATAGATTGATAGAAATAATAAAAATGTAAAGTAATGTATAATGGGAATAGTGCATATTTGTGAATGATAAAATATGATTCTCTCAGTTTGGACTTGATGAGGTAAAAATAATAGTAATATAGTCAAATGAATTAGATATTTAAAATTAATGATACAGAAATATAAGTGCTCTACATGGAGGAATAGGTGGAAATGAAAATGGATGTGATCACAGGAAAAGGAACAAAATGGGGAAAGGTAGAGTAAGTAGAAACCAAAGTTGAAGAATAGGAAAAGTGAAATGATAACTTCAAGGAGGCATATGAGAATAGACAGGTAGGCAATTAAGGTAAAGAAACTAAGAGGAATATCATCAAATAGATTTATATAGATATAGAAATATAAATAAAAGCAGTATAGATATAAATAATATAAAAATATAAGCGATATAGATGATATATATTATATAGGTATAGCTACAGTTATGGCTAGGGCTAGGAATGTGGATGGAGATAACGTAACCATAGATCCAATATTATTTAGCACGCCCATTTATACCACTTATACTATTGTTAATAACAGTTCTCTGAGTTGCTCTCAGAAATGCTATTTTTGGATGATTTTTAAAAAATTTTGCAAGTGGACAGAGATAGATGTAGTTATATGAATAGACAGAAAACTAAGGTTAAGTATGTGGATAAGCATGTGTGTAAATTTCTATATATACATAGGTCTGTGTACTATCTATTTATAGATATTCTTTCTGCAGACTCAAACTACATGGAGGACTAAATAAGTACCTTATCAATATTATGCTTGCTGTAATCATGTTTTATGATATAAAACCTTTTGAGTGCTTCTTAAACCTCTGTGTTTCTCAAGCTGTAGATGATGGGGTTTAATATTGGGGTGAAAATCGCATACAGCATAGAGATGAGCCTGTTTCTGCCTGGGGAGTGTTCGCTGAAGGAAGGAGAGATATAAGTGAATATCATGGTGTTATAAAACAGACCTACAAGAAGTAGTTGGGAAGCTGTAGATGATGGGGTTTAATATTGGGGTGAAAATCGCATACAGCATAGAGATGAGCCTGTTTCTGCCTGGAAGGCTTTGTGCTTCCCTTCAGATGATGGGATCTTAAGAATGGTGGATATGATGTAGGTATAAGAAATAAAAGTTATCAGAAAGGCACTGCTGGCTAAGATTCCCCCTACCACTAAACAGGCATCTCTGCCACATACATGGAAGAACAGGAGAGTGCCACCACTGGTGGGATAATACTGATTAACCTGATGGGACTTACAGAAAGACAGACAGAATGTGAACACCATATGAAGAGAAGAAACCCTGCTGCCCAGGTTCCAACTGACAGCTGGGCACAGCAGAC
>JAQZBX010110619.1:0-10333 GCA_029593785.1 Cabassous unicinctus
CTGTTAAAAGAAATCAAAGAAGACTTAAATAAGTGGAAGAATATTCCCTGTTCATGTATAGGAGGACTAAACATCATCAAGATGTTTATCCTACCCGAACTAATCTACAGATTTAATGCAATCCCAATAAATGTCAACACTGTATTTTTTAAGGAATTTGAAAAACTAACTACAAAATTTATTTGGAAGGGTAAGAGGCTCCCAACAGCCAAAGAAAAAGAAAAATGAAGTTGGAGGTATTATACTACCTGACTTTAAAACATACTACAAAGCTACAGTGGTGGAAAACACATGGTATTGGCACAAGGATAGAAATATTGACCAATGGAACTGAACTGAGAGTCCTGATATAAATCTTTGCATATACAGTCATCTGATATTCGACATGGCCACCAACCCCACTCAGTTGGGAGAGAATGGCCTCTTCAACAAGTGGTGTATGGAGAACTGGATATCCATATCCAAAGAAATGAGAGAGGAGCACCATCTCACACCTTATATGAAAATCATCTCAAGATGGATCAAAGATCTAAATAATAAGGGCCAGGACCATACAGACCTTGGAAGATAATGTAAGGAAGCATGTACAGGACCTTGTAATAGGAAATGGTTTCATGAACTTCACACCAAAAGCACGGCCGGCACAAGAAAAACAGATAAATGGGATCTCATCAAAATTAAAAACTTTTGCACCTCAAGGAACATTATCAAGAAAATAAAAAGGCTGCCTACTCATTGGGAGAAAATATTTGGCATCCATATATCTGATAGGAGCCTAATATCCTGCATATATAAAAAATTCCTACAACTCAAAAATAAAAAGACTGACAACCCATTTAAAAAAATGGGCAAGCGACTTGAAAAGACACTTCTCCATGAAAGACATTCAAAAGGCTAAAAAGCACATGAAAAAATGCTCGACATCTCTAGCTATTAGAGAAATGCAAATCAAAACTAAATTGTGATACCATCTTATACCCATTAGAATGGCAGGTATTAAAAAAACTGCAGACTGTAAGTGTTAGAGAGGATTTGGAGGAATGGGAAACCTCATCCACTCCTGACAGGATTGTTGAATGGACCAGCCACTGTGGAGGACAGTTTGGCAGTTCCTCAAAAAACTAATTATAGATCTTCCATATGCTCCAGTGATTCCACTGCTGGGTATATACCCAGAAGAACTGAAAGCAAAGACATGGACAGATATATGCCTACCAATGTTCATAGCGGCATTGTTCACTATTGCCAAATTTGGAATCAACTCTGGTGCCCATCAACAGATGAATGGATAAATAAATGTGGTACATACATTCAATGGAGTATTACTCAGCTGTAAGAAGGAATAAAGTGCTAACAATCGGTATAACATGGATGAATCTGGAAGACCTTAAGTTGAATGAAGCAACCAGGCATTAAAGGATGAACAGTACATGACCTCACTGATATGAATTAAGGAAATTGAGCCACCTCTGAGAACTATTGTCTGAAATATAGATGTACAAGAAAAAGAAAGAAAAGAGAAAGTTGTGAGCCTTCACCCATATGGACTTAACCTATGGTAAAGTGATAGAGTGTAGTTGTGTATTGAAGGGATAGGACAAGAGGGGAGTGATATATTGGGTTTGGTGGTGCAGGGTTGACAGGTGGGTAGATTGGGAAGGGTGGCTTAGAATACCCAGGATAGTTATGGGAGAGCAGAAATAGACAGGAGGGCACCTCTTAAGAGCAAAGGCAGTTGATAATAGTGGAGGACAAGCCAGCGTGTCATGACCCCTTGTTGCATGTAACTATGAATCTTGTCATCCAATGAGGCAAGCTATGGGGTCATCATGGGACCTGTGGGGATGTGGAGGGAGAAATAGAATAGATCAAACAGGAGGTATTTAGTGTTCAGTGGAAACGTTTTTCATTACCTGACAGTGGTGGACACAGGACATGGTAAATATCATCAAAATTTTTAAAAGTGTACGATCCAAAATGTAAACCATACTGTAAAGCATTGACAATGTTTAGTAGCTACGTTTCACTATCTATATATCAGTTATAACAATGCTACTATCCACATACAAAAAGGTTTTAATATGGGGTGAGGAATAGGGAAGGAGTTTGGGTATATGAGAGTGTCTTGTATTTGGTGTGTGACTTTGCTGTGACCTAAAACTTCTTTGAAAATTAAATGAAAAATAGTGAGACACTGGGGAGTGAAAGGGGGAAGGTGCCACGGGACAGAGTGGACAACAGATAGTGCAGTGATAAAAGGCAAAATGTCAAAAAAAATCTTTTTTAATTTTTTAATAATTTTTCCTCATTTTTGAATAACTCAATGCTTTAATTTTATTTTATTTTTAGTTTTTTTTTTAAGTTTTCATGCATTTTTCTCTTATATTTAAACATCATTATTGTTTTCTTTTTATTAATTTTATTTGGCTATTGTATTGGCTCATCTTTTAAGAAGCTTTGGATCACAAAATGGTTACCACTGTGGTTGGAGGGGATCATTGGTGGGGGCTGTCAGGGATGGGGGTATGGATGGGAGGAAGTTCACCTGAACATACATGAAAGGTATATAAAATTGTTCAAATGCTCACGGCGCATGGTCACAGTGGGTGGAGAATGACTCAATAAATGAGAGAATACTGAATTCCCATCCTGGACAGCTCTGCCATAATCTCCAACAGTGTAGCAACAGTCCCCCAAGTGCAGGGGCAGTGTCTGGCAAAGGAGGATTATCCACTGATGGATTCCTGTTATTGATGTCTAGCCTTATGTGTTCTTGGCTCTTAAAATTGAACCTTAGTTTCTTCTTATGGGGTGCCTAAGTGTTACCTTCTAAGAGCAAAACTCAGCATATGAATGCATTTCCTTCCTCGCAGTGTGGGACATGACTCCCGAGGATGAGCCTCCCAGGCAATGAGGGATTACTAACAAGTGACGACGGGCAATACAACTGGAAAAAGACCTCGAATAAAAGGGGGAAAATGTAAAGACAAATAAGTTCAAATGTCTAAGAGACTTCAAAGTGAGTCGGTAGGTCATCCCAGAGGTAATGCTTATGCACATCTCAGTAGGATCTCATAGGCTTCCAATATGGATACACCCCAAAGAGAGGGACTCCTGAGGGCTCTGGAGACATTCAAATCCTATATCAGGGCGGATAGCCCCAGAGTTTTGTGCCATATCAGTGGAGCCTACTTTGGAATCTTTGCTCCTGAGAGTTACAGAGTTGGACCCAAAGATGTCTTCCCTTTACATAATCTATCTCTCCCTTCTATTCAAACCTATATGTGTTTCTGAGTTTGTTGGCATACTTCCAAAGACCATAGTCTTTGGGCTGCCCATGTGCCAGCTAGGCCCAGAATCCTGGTGGAACTGCAACTCCTACTCTACATCTCGATGGACTCAACTTGGAAACCTGGTGGGGAGATCATGATGGACCACAGCCATCCCAGGGAATGGAGAGAGTCTGCAGCTGCAGCCTGGATAATCCCATCTGTTTATCCATGAGATATAAGCTCCCTCTCACTTGGAGGTGAAGTGGACATCACTATCTCAGATTCCTCAGGATTGAGGGAAGAGCTATGGACTAGAATGGACTTACTGGTATTTTGTTATAGACATATTGTGATTCACGCAATGGAAGTTATTACAACATTAACATGGAGCCAGTGGCCACCAGACACTTTTGGGGCAGGGAGAAGGAAAAGCAGTTGTAATACAGGGGCTTTTTTGGGACTTGGAAATTATCCTGAGTGACATTGCAGTGACAGATTTAGGCCATTTTATATCGTTAAATAACATGCAGAACTCTGTTTGAGAGAGTGTATTCTACAATGTGAACTATGGTCTATGCTTAGTGGCAAAGCCCCAAGATGTGTGTATCTATTGCAGGTGATGTGACACTCTAAGGAAGGATGTTTATGTGGGAGGTTGTGGGAGGAGTGGGAGCTGGGGTATATGGAAATCCCTACAATTTTTGTGTAACATTTATGTAATCTATCTTCTAAAATATAAAAAATAAAATTATAAATATATATATATAAAATTTAGAATTATCTTTCTCAGTATATGACAGATTTAATAAATCTTATAGTTATGTAGATGTATAGGGGATGGAGGTGGATATTTATTTTCTGGGAGAAAAAAGAGAAGATTTGGGCATATATATAGATTTCTGGGACCAGGTTAATTTGGACTGGTTAAAATTCAAACAAGTAGTAGGGAAAATTAAGGAGTTTAAATAAGAGAAAATGGTATCCTCCAGATTGGGAGCCCTTCCTCTGCCCCCAAATCAGAGCTGCTGGATAGGATACGAGTATTAGGAAATAGTGACAGAATCAAATGATAAACTTCTGAGATGGTATTTTTATGAGACAAATCATACACATTGTTCAAGTGTTGATTTCCTATCTTTATGTTGCCAAATTTTCTTTTTGCTTATTAAAAAAATAAAATTGAATGAAGTGGCTTTTGTGACTATCCATTTTCTACCCACAAATTTATCTCTATCACTTTTTGATTTAATGAGTGTACTTCTTATTGAGAAGTTAACCTTCTCTTCAATTCTATGTTTACCTGAAGCGATCCGTGCTTTTTTCTTAAAATCTTTTACTCACTTTTCTCATCTAGCTGCTCTTCTCCTCATAGCCAAGGACACCAGCTTTTAGTCTTTAGCTTCAAGAGGACCTGAATATTTTCAAATTGTTATAATTAAATCATTTCCTCTTTCATACATTTCAGAGATAATTGGAACTGCCATTCCTAGCTTCTATTTATCATACTATAACTAGTGTTACCACATTGAGCAATGTTATAGCATCTGGACATGAAAAGCTTTGCAGTTTTATTGTGATTATGTAGTTTAATTAGAATAAATGAATAATTTGTTACTATTTTTGAGATATTCTCAAAAGAGAAACCCAGTATAAGCTTTATGAATACCCCAGCCCAAGTTCCATCAAACAGAGCTGGAAGCTTCAGTTTTTCATATTTAAAAGTATAACTCTAATTCTTTCTCATTTTGAAACTTCACTGACCAAACAATTCATTCTGTAGGAATCGCTCAACCTTTTAAATCACAATTCATTTGGTATTAGGTTATACAATTGTGTAAATTTCTTGTGTAATTAATGAACTTATCTTGACATATGTTATCCCTCTAATTCAATTGTACAGAAGTTGAGGACGTCTTTCTCCTCAGCTACAACAGATATGAATAAGTTCTTAATTATATATGATAACTCATTTGATTTGTTATTGATTCATTGACGGATTCCTGATTAGTCAGAAAAAAGAAGAGTATCTCAAACTCATATGAAAATAAAATCCAGATCATTTGAGATCAATGCTAAAAAGCAAAGGAAAATAAAGATGTTGACTTAAGTAATAAAAGTAATAATCTAAACTCTATAAAAGTGAAAAAAAAAGTTTCAAACCTTAAAGAAACCAAAAAACTGATTTATAAATGTTATACATATATCAGTTAAATAAAATACAAGAAGAAAAATATAAAGAAACTGTATACTATCACCAGGAATAAAAGAAATGTGTATCATGATTTCACTTTACAATGAAACAGAGAATATACCAAATTTGTTTTTCCTTAGAAAATTCTACCATACTCCTATATTTGTAGAAACTTGGAGAATAATGATACCATTTGTACATAGAAAGAGATATTAAAAAATATTATATAAATTTAGAAGCCTGTAAAATCTGTAGTATTATGTGTGGAATTAACAGTTACCTCTGCAGTGTGGGATTTGGAATTAAGTTTTGAAAAGACACTTTTATTTTTCATCCTCTAACCTAATATATACTTTGGATGTTTAATATGGAAATAAATTCATTCTATAATTAAAATAATTCTAATAAATAAAGGGAAAAACAAATTGGAAGGCTACTTGATAATATTTACAAATAATTATGTAAATATTCATCTCTTTGCTTCAGTAGTTCCATTTAAATATATTTTAATGAATTATTAAAATACTGATGTCTACAAATGAAAAGATTCATGGAAAAGTTTTTTATGAATGAAAATTTGAAAACCCCTAAATTAGTGAAATATAAATGACAGTATTTGATATTACTAGGTTTCTATGTGTGAATTTACAACTACAAACTGTTTAATTACATAAGCATGCCATTTATTTACATGGAAAAGTCTTTTAAAAATTAAAAATAAAAATCAGCATATATAATAATTTTGTAGTATGATTGCTTTCTTATACATTCATATATATGAATATATATATATATGAAGAAAGAAACAGAAGAAAAATGGAGAATATATGTATGGGGTAATTCTGAAATGCTTTTTAAAATGATGATTCAAGAGAAACAATAATTGGAAAAAAACAAATCCTCTGAAAGATAATGATAAGAGAATTATATGTGAGAAAAGATATCTTTCAGGATACATAAATGTATAAAATGGTACATCAAGCTGAATCCTTGGGATATGAAATGCAATATCATGTATCCAGCATGAGTCAGGGGTGATTTCATATACATGGAAATTTCCCTCAATAATTCCAGGCTCAATGATTTATTCAAACATTTCATATGTCCTAAATGACAATGAAGATAACATCGCCAGTGAGCCAAAAGGTGGATAAATAATTTCTTCTTAAAGTATAATGCAACACAGAAACTGGAAATGTCAATAATAATGGATGCTAATTGGTGTGCAAATAAAGAAATATATTTCTCAAGAGGGAATCTCCAAATTTAATATTTTTGAGTTAAATAAGAATATTGTTTTTAGTTTTTAAGAGCAATATCTATGCACATATATTATATACATATGCATACATTTAATAAAGTATCTATTAAAATCTCATTTTCTCATAAAGTAAAAGTTTTAAGACATTAAAGTGACTTGCTTAAGGTTATACAGAAAAAGTCAGCCATTTAAGACACTGACAGAAAACACAATCACCTAATAAATTTTTTCAAAAAAGAAAATCTTGATCCACCCCAAAAGTCCCCATAGTTAAAGACTTGGAATCAGAGTTTTGAAAAAATTCCCATGTGAATCTGACAAAATTTTGGAACCACTGAATTTTGTTATCCATCAGTTAGAACTATTTAAGGTAATGATTTGGAATTCAAGTCCATTTTTCTTACCACATCAACACTCTCAATTTTCTTTGCAGATAGTCCCTTTCTCAACTGTGTGATATCCACAACTACTGAAACCATGGATCAGAATAGCAGTGTAAAAGAGTTCATTTTGTCAGGGTTAACACAGGATGTTCTAAAGGAAGAAAAAGTGTTTGCAGTCTTCTTCTTTCTTGACCTCGCAACTCTTTGTGCAAATTTACTTATTGTGATGACCATCAGATACAATCAGATGCTTGGAAGCTCCATGTACTTATTCCATTTTTATTTATCTTTTGCTGATGCCTGTTTCTCCACAACAATGGCACCAAGATTGATTATAGATTCTGTATCTGAGAAGAAAGTCATCTCCTACAATAAGTGCATGACACAAATCTTTGCAGTTCACTTCTTTGCATGCATGGAGATCGTTGTGCTCATCCTCATGTCCTTTGATCATTATGTGGCAACCTGTAAGCCCCTGAGATACACAAGCAACATGAACAGATGTGTCTGTGGTAGGTTGGTGAATCTGGTCTGGGTGGGATCTTGTATCCATTCTTTAGCACAGATTTTCTTGGCTTTGAAATTGCTCTTCTGTGGTCCTAATATTATTGATCACTATTACTGTGATATGCAACCTCTTTTGAAACTTGCCTGCATGGACAGCTATGTCATAAATCTACTCATAGTCTTTAAAAGTGGGGTCATATGTACAGTGAGTTTCATAATCCTAATACTCTCCTATATTTTAATCTTACATTCTCTGAGAAACCAGAGTGCGGAAGGAAGAAAGAAAGCCCTCTTCACCTGCACTTCCCACATAACCGTGGTCACCTTATTCTTTGTTCCATGCATATTCACATATGCTCGCCCTCCAACCACATTTATTGTGGACAATATGGTGGCCGTCTTTTACACGATTGGTACACCGTTGTTCAACCTTCTGATTTACACTTTGAGGAGTTCAGAAGTCAAAAATGCCATGAGAAATTTATAGTGTAACAAATTGTGATTTGACGTGGCAAAGAGTGGAAGACTCCAATTGCTAATTCTGTAACTGTTTAAATAAAATTAATTGATAAAGCAGAGAAAATGTTCACATTCTGATGCAGGAATTATAATTCCCTCTCAGTGAGACTTTTGGGGAAATAGATTTAGAACAATAGAGACATGTTCATTTTAACTTGGTGTCCCATAGACACCAAGAATATGAATAACACCAAGATTTGTGGAAGCAATTGCCCAGTACTTAATCCTATTCTCTGCAGTACAGCTTGTTAATCAGAGCTCATTATTTCTATAATTTTACCTCCCTTTTGTACAATATTCTGGTTTAGATATCTCATTTTCATTTTTCTACTACAAGTCCAATATTTGTACCTGATTTCTACTTTATGTGTTTTTTTTGGGGATTCAATTCTGACATTTCTGAATCTAGAAAGTATTTTCTGGCTCAATATTCAGCCCAAAGTAATTGTAAGAGGGCAAAAAATATTAGCAATTGAGCTCTTATTTGATGCTTGGTTTATTTTTGTAACATCCTTAAATGTGGCTTTTATCCCCATCTAACTCATAACCAGTTTTTCCAAATAAGGGCAAACCTGACTATAATGAACATTCACTATATTGAGCCATAATCTCTCATGTTTCAACAGGTTTGTTAATCATGTTAACCATTGTTCATTTAATATATTTATTATTATATACTATTTTGTAATTTAAGACAATGGACACTATACAAAACTTTTGTTGGGTTAATTTGTGGAAATTTTATAAAATTGTGAGAGTTGTAACAATCATCACTTCATGGACACAATTATGGATACAAAAAAGCAAACATTGATATATGAAAAAGAATTGTTAAGTATCATGTAACATACCCATACAATACATCTGAAGATAGAATTAAATGAAGTGAACACATAATAGAGTCTATCAAGGAAGTAAATTTCCTCCTTAGGTATCAGGCACAATTTTAAGATAGTGAAGTGTTTCACTGATTAACACTAAGACTTACTAGCCAGACTGCCTGACAGGTGAACTTCTGTGTTAAGAGGGATGTTTTTGTATATGGCTACTTGAGGCCGTAACCAAAAATGCCCCTTGTTCAAAGTCTGTCTTTATAAAGCATACATCATCTTGTAATTGGATTTCCTATAGAGACTTTCCTCCCTGCATAGAATGGTCCTGAACAATGACCAGGATAATCATTCTTATCTTCTTGATATAGATTTTTCATGGCAGCTCATTAAATTTACATTCTTCTTCAGAATACTGTTAACTAATGAGCTTGGGCAACAAGTATCAAATCCATGAGGTTGTCCGGGCACCAAAACAAAGAAGATTGCTTTCCTACAGCTATGAGTTCTGGACTCTAAGCTGTTGAATTAACCTATAAAATGCCAGTTGGAGAGGCTGCGTATAAGAATGGCTTTTAGGCATTAAATCCATATATTGACCATCAAACTGTGATGATAAAACTTTGGGAAATTACTTAAAGCCCATAATCTTTACTGGAAAACCTCTCAAACTGCATGTCCTATTATTAATTAGGCAGGATTCTCCTGGTTTGTGACTTAAAATATCAAAAGGTCATTTGCCTTTTGACAAGTTATTATTCCATGCTGTAGTTTAGCATTGCTATATAGATAGGTGGGAAGATCAGGGCTTGAAAAGAAAAAAGAGAATGGAGGAAAGAGGAATGGTGATGGGGCTGAAATGATAGAGGGAAGAAGTATTTCATTTTATATTTGAGAAATCTCCTTTGGGGATATGCATTTGTGGAAGGACAGTGATACTCAGGAAGCCCCAGCCCCCTCAACCCCCTCTTGAATTAAGATTGGGTTAGATTCCACGGACAGGCATGTGTTTAGGGCATCACATTTCAGAGAAATAGTTTCATTCTGATTTTATGTTATATATTATCAAATTCATATAAGGATTATTATTGATTTGTGTATCATCTCTTTGATGAAGATTCTCACATTTGTATCATCCCAGATCTCTCACCTGATTACCAGACTTCTGTATTCAACCAATTACCTGAACTCTTCCTCTATATTTCTAAAAGATATTTTCACAATTATCTACTGATGGTTTTATTCAAAAAATGCTTTCCATTGTTTGACCTTCCCCAAACAAATCCATCCTTCCAATTGCCAAGGTTAAAAACACTGAAGTTAAAAAAAAAATGGTGATATCACAATTCAAACCTAAAAATTAGAAATAA
>JAQZBX010110620.1:0-10359 GCA_029593785.1 Cabassous unicinctus
TGATTGCTCATCTATAGTAAGGAATACCACAGGAGATAAAACAAATGAGGCAGAGATATGTATTCTGTTAATGAAAGTCTTTTGAGAAAATTTTAACTAAATAAATTGAAAAAATAAGCATAACTTCTATTTCAAAATTTGCATATGTAGATAATATACAATTGTAGTATAGAAAACATACATTGTTACACTTTAAATTGTTAACTAAAATGAATACTTAATTTATCATCCAAACTGGTACATTTCTGTGAATTGAAAATGACTCCGTTTGCAATTGTAACAAATATGTGTACATCTGCATTTATGGTCACTCCATTCTTAAGAATAGTTACTTCTAGGAAAGAGAAAGGCATTTATTTTCTAGTCATTTCAATTATTTTAACAATAAGAAGGTAGTAATTTATTACCTCTACATCTTTAAGTAAAAACAAATACAAAAGCATTTTTAATTGGTTGGTCTTTAAAATACTGCTTAAAATTCAACTCTTAACACTTTTTGTCCAACAGTTCAAACCTTTATCATGGGGACTATTTACTTAAATTATGGGACAAATGTAGGATAAATTGTCGCATGGCTTTTAAAAATAACAGTTTCAAATATTGCCTAATTGCAGGAAATTCTCATTATATAATGTAAAATAAAAAAGGAATATATAAATAATATAGTAATTGTATGATTCCAAATTAAAATGTATGTCCTGGAAAAATAACAGGGAATTGTGTGTGTGTCTTATTTTTGTCACATTTCCCAACATTTTTGGTAGTGGTCATTTATCCCTATTTCAATCAGAAAAGAAGTGAAATCTCTTTATTTCCTATTATTGCTATGATAGCTGGGAATTTTCTAAGTTATCATCAGAAAGTTTGCTTTGTCCAAACCATTGATCAATGAAGATCATTCACCAACTTCCATAATCCAGGGAAATATAATGAAGAGAAGGGAAAGTGGGAAGAGAAATGTCAGCATGCATTACATGCACGGGGCCAGGGACACGGTGTTTACATATCTGACGTGGTATTTAAACATGTGACAAGATGTTATATATCTCTTGCAAAAGGCTGTTGGAAAGAATGGTAAAAGTAAAGAGTGGTTTATAAGAACTCTTGCAGTGAATAGTTCTCCCTTTTGAGCCATCCTACTAATCACAAAGGAACATAGCCCACTGTAGCCGTTTGGCAGTTTGATGCAATTATGAATTCCAAAAATAGATATTGGACTGTGTTTGTAAACTGGTCTGTTAATCTGGGCATGATTAAATTATGACTAGGGTGTTGAGCCCCACCCCTTGATGGATGGGGGAATCAAATATAAAAGTCAAGGCAAAGGACAGAGGGAGTAGTTTTGAGTAGCAATTTTGATGTTGGAGTTCTGTGAGGAAGGCGAGAAGGCACTGGGATAGAGACGAGTCATTCACCTGAGAGTTCACAGCTGGCCTTGTGGAGAGAAGCAAAGCCTAGAGAGCCTCATAGTCTACAACTGACCTTGTGGAGGAAACAGAGGAGCTAAGCCCGGAGAGAAACGCAGTCCCGGAAAGAAAGGAACCCAAGAAGCATGAACCCTGGCAAACGTCGGCAGTTGTCTTGCTCCAACACATGGCAATGGAATTTGGTGAGGGAAGAAACTTATGCTTTATGGCCTGGTAACTGTAGACTTCTACCCCAAATAAATACCCTTTATAAAGACCAACTGATTTCTGGTATTTTGCATCAGCACCCCTTTGGCTGACTAATATACCCACCAAGGTTGAAACCCTTCAACAACTCACCCAAGTTGCCACAACATTTGAACAACTATGTTTTGGTGGAAGCTCATTTCTTTAAGAAAGAGGTTAGTTCATTTTTTTTGCCAGTTGTTACAGAAAGAATGAGCTAATTTTATCTCTTAATAGATTTCTCATCTTTTTATCCTTAGTAGAAGTTAATCTGACTAAAAATAATTGAAAACAGATATGCTTCAACTCTTCTTCAATTGTCCCCTGCAATATGTTCCCCTGTCTCAAGCTAAATGACCTTTATTCCATATAAGAATGCTTTGTTCATTCCATATCCTTGTCTAGGAGTATCGTCATCATGTAGATAGCTACTCATTGTCCAAGACTTGCCTCTAATACTGACTCCTTGAAGCAAACTTTCCTATGGTCATCCAATACTACCCTGATTCCACTATATGTCACATACCTTTCTCAAATGGTATGTAGGTCTTGCCCTTCTCATAAGACTTTCCACATTGTATTATAATGGTCAATAATTGTCAGGTCTCAAACTGTGAGGACTACAGGGCAATGTCCGTGAACTTGTTTTTCTATTTTCAGTGCAAAAATAACTCACATCTGCTTCAATGTTTGGAACTGGATCACAAGGACTTTTGAAATGGATAGCACACCATGAAAGGCAAACTATGAATGAAATTTCATCCCTCAATAAAAGTGATGTGCCTTCCTCCCAGGAAATGCCTACCTCCAAAAGATAGCATTTAACTCTTGTTTTACCACCACCCTTCCAAATGATGTATTTCCCTGCTGGGCAAAGTTGGCATTGAACAATAAAAACATATCAAAGTATCAGAATAGATTCACTTCCCAAGCCTGCCACCAAAGAACAAGGAGAAGTATTGTGACCCTTTGGATTTAGTCATCCTGATGAATCTGCCTGGATAAACTATCAGCAGTTCAACTCCCCCAGCTCTCATAATGTATACCAATCACCAAAGTGAAAGTATATTTATTTATTCCATCGCTTCGGTTCTGCTGTGTATTTTTCAGCATCTGTGTTTCCAGTGACAAGCTTCAAAGAAAATATTGAAAATTGCTTTTGGTGTGAAAGTAGTTCTGAAGCAGGCTCAGGAAAAAGAAATCTCATTTTTGGAACACAAAAGAAAGATGAGTGATGTCAGTTGTAGGTGCTGGTTTATATTTGAGGCTAAACGCGAGTGAGTGTTCATATTCTGAGATCTTTCAGAGACTTAGCAGTTGTACTTTTGCAGATCTCCTCATTTGGGAAGATGCCATAGGAAGAGGCCAGTGTGAGTTCTCTGCATGCCTGGGGTAAAATGTATCCACTTACGGGGTTTTTTAATCTTTGCTTGTGATTTATCAATACAACCTAGCCAAATGCTTTATTAATTCAGAAGGTGTCATGACTTTAATTTATTTTATATCTTTTAAAGCTCAGGCCAAATACTTTACTAGTTATCACATGTGTTTCAACGATTGAAGCAACCATTAAAATACTTGACAAGCTGCCCATTAATCTACACATAGCAGCCCGCTGTGCACTTGGCTGATGGAATTTCACATTTTATAGACCCGTTGTTGAATTTTGATGATTTGGCTCAATATTGTTAACAGAGATCTTGCCTTCTTGGGGAATGTATTGCCCATTAAAAGCAACATGCTAGGGTGATGAGGATGTGTTTTGATTTAACAATTGAGTTTATAATTGTGTACACTCCACTAATCGTAAAATTTTCTCTGCTAAAAGAGACTAAGGCTCCTGTGTGTTTGCATTGGAAAAGAGCTTGCTTTCTCTCATTTTCAGATCCCAAACTGATGCAAAATCTTCTTAAAGGCCAAATGCATAATATTTATAGATCTTTTGATATATAATCATCTTTTATTTTCTTTTACATTTTTAAAGATATAATATTGCAAGTCTTACCAAGCTAAGCTAAAATAGCTGTCCTCAGAAACTGGAAGGCACAGAAAAAGAAAAATGCTCAGAATAAAATCCCCAGAATAGGTTCTGAAAAGATTCTAGGGACTAGATTTACAACAGCATTGACATTATCAATTTAGCCATTTTCAGTGTATTGCCAGCTAAATTCAGAAACCACACAACAACGAAAGAAACAACCAGCCTAATCTGACTTTTATTTTACTGTAATGTGTATTAAAATTTGAATTACTCCTCAGCCGTTTTAGTTTGGAATCAACTCATTTTAATCTAGAACCTTGTCTATCAACCACTGAGCAAGAGGCCTTCATAATATGCATAAGTAATTATTTGAGAGCTATTTCTTGAGCTCACTGGGATACACTGTCCTCAAGGTGGTAGATGGAAGATACATGTGAGAAGTCTAGAAACATGAACAGTTAATCAGAAGTCATGCTATGAATATTTCAGTAAATTTAGTGTAGTGGAAAAGGCAAACAATGAGCTGGAGGGAAATGAGTATTAACAAAGTGCCCTTGCATACATTAACTTTAGACATTGCCTTCAAGATAAACTGTATTCATAACTCAGCCCAGAAATCATAGAAAAAATTTTAGTCTCTCTATACTTCAGTTTCTGCATCCATGTATTTGGAATGCTAATGCTCAGCTCATAGGATTGCTATAAAGTGTAAATGATAAGAGAGACACTGTATTCCATAGTGTCTGTTTCATATTGGGCATTTAAGATTAACTGTGATAATGAATACATGATTGTTACTAATATTTCTATTGAAAGAGTGTGGTTGTGGGAGGGTTATCTGGGAATTCCCTATACTTTTGGTGTAATATTTCTGTAAAAGTAAAACTAAAGCTTATCTAAAAATAAAATTTAATCACACAAAAATAAAACTGTGGAGAAATATTTTTTTTAATTATTTTTCTTTTGTTATATACATTAATGGGGCAATAGTCTAAATTTCCAAAGGACTAAGGATTCAAGAGTAGTATTGTATCAATGCTAATATCCTGATTCTGATAGTTATACTACTAGGATTATATAAAAGAAAGCCCCAAGTTTTAGGAGAGATAGAGTGAAATATTTAGTGGTAAAGGAGCATCATATCTTCAACTTACTATCAAATGTTCCAGAAAAATTTGTATTTCAAAAAAATACATGCTTCAAAAAAAAAAAAAGGAATGTAAAGAATGGAAAACTTGTAGTCGATCTGAATAGCTAAACATGGAAGAGATGGAATTGCTTTAGCCCTTGATTGGACAGGGTGCCTTGTGAAATAAAGGTGAGATTATCCAAATGAGAAGAAAAGCATAAATGGTGATATGGAAGTAAGCAGTGCACGGTATATGGGCTATAGAGAAGAGATGGATGGATTTGGGGGGATGACAGGTCTATATAAGGGTCTTAATCTAGGAATATGGACTGACCCAATGATGTAGAGGACAGAAGTGGCATATGCTATGCTTTGTAGGCTATTATCCCTCAAAAGTTGACTTAGAACATGCTTGTGTATTGAGATGAGGATTCAGGTGAATTTCAAGCCTTTAACTAAGAGAAAATATGCTGTCATTTTTGCTAATTCACTTAAGAAATTAAAAAAAAAATGATTACAATAGAGGACTTAGTAACCCTCTCAAATCATTATAAAATTTATCAGAGGAGACCTTCCAATTGAGCAAGGAGGTAGACTGAGATGGTCCAGTGTGCTAGTTCCCCCCAAAATCTTTAAACCACTAGTGAAAACTGGAAGAGACATCTTCCTTAAAACTCTGGAAAAGAGTTAAGGGGTTGCAGTGACAAGGTTTGTGATGAATTAATAAATAGCAGCTTTAAAAATGGTATGAGATGTTTGTGGTATCCTTGATGGTTCCTCTGCCAACCCCTCCCTGGCACAGTGTGGAACAAGCCTATGCTCCTAGTAGAGGCCCCTGGCCCTGTTCTGGTGGGAGCAGATTAACCCCCATGAGCATACTGGGATGCCTGCCTGTCAGTATCAATTTATCGGGTGGCAACCTAAAGACTGAACCAGGAAACTCATCTCTCACTTGCCCTCCCAGAACTTGCCCTACAGCAAAAGTGCTTGTGGACAGCTAAAGCAGTGTAAACAATTATGTCAAAGCATCCTGGAACAAAAGATTACCTGCTTAAGACATATAAGAGAAAACACAGGAGGCAGGGGGAATTCAATTGCATAGGGAGGATAGGGGACATAAGAATTCCTGTAAATGGGGAGGAATTCCTAAGGCCATCATCAAACACCAACCCAGGGCAAGACCCAAGTTCAGAAATGACAGAGAGGACCCTACACTTCACTTTCATTGGATTTATCTTCTTGATAAGAAGACTAAACTCTGGAGGAGAAAATCCACCAAAGAGGAGCCAATTTGCAAAACTTGTAAAAGATGTTTTTGCATTGGTTTGTTCATCTTTGTTAGGTGCTGGTGCTCAAGGAACTCACATATCAAAAGCTGCATAAAAATATTAAGGAAAATTGTATAGTGTAAGTTATGAACTTACAAAACAAACACATGCATTTCATCATACAGAACTCTCATACATTATCCTATCACCAACACCTTGCTTTGTTGTGAAACAATTGTTACAAAATATGAAAGAGCATCATCAAAACATTACTCTAACTATAGCCAATATGTTACATTTGTTGTATTTTTCCCCCAACACACATGGTTAATGACACCCTGTATTAGTATTACATACTTGTTATAGTTCATAATAGAATGTTCATGTATTTGTTTTGTTAACCACAGACTATCTTCCACTACAAGATTCATTGTGTTATACATCCGCACATTTTCTACAATCCATTCAAGGTGTACACTTAGTGGCTCTCAAATTCAAGACAGAGTTGTGCTCTCATCAACTCAGTCAATTTTAGAATGTTTTCATTACTCCAGAAGGAAAAATCTCATACCCCCTTATACTCTGCTGTCCCTTAGAATTGATATTACATCTTCTTTGCCATTGCTGCAAAAATATTACAATATTACTGTTAACTATATCCATAAATTATATTAGTTTAAATTTTCCTATTCCTCACCACATACTTATTGTTTACAGATGTTCATGTATGAATGATAAACTTACATAAAAATAGTTAAAAAATAAAATATAAAATAAAGGGAAGATGGATAAATTTAATTAAAATATTAAGGAAAAGAAAGTAAAAGGATTAAATCCCAATATTAACACTTCAAAATATTAAAATGTACAGAGTAGGACAAAAATTACAAGGAAAGCAAAGAAATAGTTAAAGATTCCTATCCAAAGGGAAAGATAAAAATTTAGAAAACATCAATAAAGAAGACAAGACTTTGGACATACTGGACAAAGACTAAAAATATTATCTTAAACATACTCAAGGAAATAAAGGAAAACAGAAAAAGAACTGAAAGATACAAAGAAATTTATGAATGAACAATGTGAAAATCTCAATAAAGAAATAGAAATTATAAAAAAAAGAATCAACCAGAAATACTGAAGTTAAAAACAACAATAACAGAAATGAAAAATTCCCTAGAGGTTTTCAATAGCAGATTGGAGCTGACAGAAAAGAATAAATAAACTGCAAGGCAAGACCATTGAAATGATTCAGGCTGAGGAGCAGAAAGAAAAGAACCTGGGAAAGTGAAAAACAAGCATAAGACTGGTGGGACAATATCAAATGTACCCAGCATTACCAGAAGAAGAAGGAAGAGAGAAAGGGGCAGAAGGACAACTAAAATAATGAAAGGACATTTCTCAAATTTAATGAAACATTTGAATAAGCACATTCAAGAATGCCAACAAAACCCAAACTGGATGCTCAAAGAAATACACAGCCAGACGTATAGTAACATTTTGAATGCCAAGGGCAAGGAGAGAGTACTGAAAGCTGCAAGAGTAAAGCAACTTGTTATGTGCAAGGGAGTTACAATAAAATTAAGTGATGATATCCCATGAAAAAACATGGGGGCAAGAAGGCAGTGGAATGAAATATTTAAAGCACTGAAAGAAAATAATTTCCATCAGAATATTTTATATCTGGTGAGATTGTCTATCAAAAATGAGGAAGAGAGGAGTTCTAGGAAGATGGCATTGAAGTAAGTTCACAGGGCTCAACTCTCTCACAACAACAGTGGAGAAAAAGCCAAAAGTTTTGGGGTCAGGAGACCAGGACAGTGCTACACAACTCCCAGGAGGGTGAGGGACAGAGAGACAAAGAACCTGAAGCAATAAACGTGTTACCAAACCCCCATAGTGGCTGGGAAGGGCTCCAACCCCCACCCCCAAGATATTAAGCCAGGGTAAAACCACTGGCTCATTGCAGTTGACTGAGAGGGGAACAGACATCTTTCTCCCTGTCAGCTGTTACAAAGGAAAAGGGAAGGGGAGTCATGGGGCCTCTCTTCAGTGACTTTAGCCAGCAGAGCCCACTTTGATCTCAGCTTTGGCTATTTCCTATTACAAGATCCTGTAGATGCTTCCCTACATTATCTTCCAAGGTCTTTATGGTCTTGGTTCTTATTTTTAGATATTTGATACATCTTGAGTTGATTTTTGCATAAGGTATGAGGTGGTGTTCCTCTCTCATTCTTTTGGATATGGATATCCAAGCACCATATGTTGAAGAGGCCATTCTCTTCCCAACTGAGTGGACTTGGTGGCCTTGTCGAATATCAGATGGCTGTATATGTGAGGATCTATATCAGAACTCTCAATTTGGTTCCATTGGTTGGTATGTCTATCCTTGTGCCAATACCATGCAGTTTTGACCACTGTAGTTTTGCAGTATGTTTTAAAGTCAGGTAGTGTGATTCCTCCAATTTCATTATTCTTTTTCAATATGTCTTTGACTATTCAGGGCCTCTTACCCTTCCAAATAAATTTCATAGTTAGTTTTTCCAATTCAGTAAAATTTTTATAGGGATTGCATTAAATCTGTAGATAAGTTTAGGAAGGATAGACATCTTAATGATATTTAGTCTTCCTATCCATGAACAGGGAATATTCTTCCATTTATTTTAGTCTTCTTTGATTTTCCTTAACAGTGCTGTGTAGTTTTCTGTGCATAAATCATTTACATCTTTAGTTAAATTTATTCCTAGGTATTTGATTTTTTTAGTTACTATTGTAAATGATATTTTTTTCTCGATTTCTTCCTCAGATTGTTCATTATTGGTGTACAAAAATGCCACTGATTTTTGCACATTGATCTTATAACCTGTGACTTTACTGAACTCATTTATAAGTTCTAGAAGCTTTTTTGTAGATTTATCAGGGCTTTCTATGTATAGGATCATGTCGTCTGCAAATAGTGAAATTTTTACTTCTTCCTTTCCAATTTGGATTCCTTTTTTATCTTTTTTTTTGCCTCAGTGCTTGAGCAAGTACTTCTAACACAATGTTAAATTAGAGTGGTGATAGTGGGCATCCTTGTCTTGTTCTCAATTTTAGGGGGAAAGCCTGTAGGATTTCACCATTGTATATGATGTTAGCTGTGGGTTTTCCATATATACCTTTATCATGTTCAGAAGGTTTCTTTCTATTCCTATCTGTTGCAATGTTTTATCAGGAAAGGGTGCTATATTTTGTCTAATGCTTTTTCTGCGTCAATAGAGATGATCATGTGATTTTTTCTTTCAATCTGTTAATGGTGTATATTACAATAATTGATTTTCTTATGTTGAGCCATCCTTGCATACCTGGGATGAAACCCACTTGGTCAGGGGATATAATTCATTTGATGTGTTGTTGAATACTATTAGCAAGCATTTTGTTGAAGATTTTAGCACCTAGGTGCATTTGAGAGGTTAGCCTGTAATTTTCCTTTTTTGTGGCATATTTGTTTGGCTTTGGTATTAGGGTAATGTTGGCATCATAGAATGAGTTAGGCAACGTTCCTTCCACCTCTATTTTTTGGAAGAGTTTAAGCAGGATTGGTGTTAGTTCTTTCCAGAATGTTTGGCAGAATTTACCTATGAAGCCGTCTGGTCCTGGGCTCTTCTTAGTTGGAGTTTTTTGATGACTAATTCTATCTCATTACTTGTGATGAGTTCATGAGACTTGTGATGAGTCTGTTGAGTTCATCAATTTCTTCTTTTGTCAATGTAGGCTGCTTGTGAGTTTCTAGGAATTTGTCCATTTCCTCTAAATTATCCTTCTCGTTGGCATATAATTTTTCAAAGTATCCTATTATTATACTCTTTATTTCTGTGGGGTCATTGGTGATATCCCTTTCCTCATTTCTTATTTTGTGTATTTAGATCTTCTCTCTTTTTTTCTTTGTTAGTCTAGCTAAACTACATTGTAAACTATAACCCATGCTTAGTGACAATTCTCCAAAATGTGTTCATCAATTGCAACGAATGTACCACACTAATGAAAGAAGTTGTTAATGTGGGGAAAAGTGGGAGGTATGGGGAGTGGGCATATGGGAATCCCTTATATTTTTTATGTAACATTTTATGTAATCTAAATATCTTTTAAAAATAAATAAAAATATATTTTAAAAAATACATTAATAATGAAATAATGATAGTTTTAAAAATAAAAAAATACAAAAAATGAAAAAATTTGAAATAATAAATTTTTTTGACATTATGTCTTTCATCACTGTAAGATCTGTTTTCTTGAATGTGCAGTGACATTTTCTTCCATATATTCCCCCAGTGTCTTTTTTTTTTTTTTTTT
>JAQZBX010110621.1:0-10361 GCA_029593785.1 Cabassous unicinctus
CCCCACACATTCCCCCCACCACTGATACCCTGCACCAGTGATCCTTCCCTGCCACAGTTGGGACTCTTCTGCAACCCCAAGCCTTCCCCCAAATAAAGCCAAAAAATAAATAAAAATAATAAAAAATACAAAACAAAAATATAAAAAAATAAGAATATATGTATTTAAAAATTAAAAAAAATTTTTGCATTGTGTCTTTCATTCCCATAAGACCTATCTTTTATGTACAGTGACAATTTCTTCTGCATGTTCCCTCAGTGTCTTATTTTTTTTCACGTTACTTTCAAAGAAGCTTTTTAGGTAACAGAAAAGTCACATAGAAAATATAGAGGATTCCCATATACCCCACCCCCTCCCTCTCTCACATTTTCCCCTATTAATAACATCTTACATGAGTATGGTACATTTGTTACAATTGATGAACAAATATTGAAGTAGTGCCACTAACTATGGTCAATGGTTTATGTTATGGTTCACCTTCTGTACTGTATACTTTTAAAAGTTCTAACAATATGCATACTGGCTTGTATCTGTCACTGCAAGATCAGGCAGAACAATTCCAATGCCTTATAAATGCCTCATGCTCCATCCATTCTTCCCTTCCCCTCCCCTCAGAACCCATGGTAATCACTAGGTTCCAATTAAAAAAAAAAAAAAAAAGTTTTATATTTACATGCATTATTATTAAAGCCTTGACATATTAGTCCATCTTCTTTTATTAGGCACTGCCTATGTTCTTGAGAGGCTCTTGCCCCTCTATTTGAGAACCTAGCAGCTCTTCCCAGAATGGGAGTTTAATATTTTCTTTTCTATTGTGTGGGTCTCCACCCACTAAGATAACACCCTATGACAAGATGAACATTTTCATATGCCATAGAAGCATGTCCCAGGTGTGCCCTTTCCCACATATTCCCTCATCCCCATATTCCCTGCACAAATAACCCTTCCCTGACATATTTGCTAAAAGAACATTCCCACCATTGTATATTTAACCACAGACCTACAAGTCCCCAGAGTTCACCTGTTCCTTTCTCCAGCCCTCCCCCAGTTCCATGAATAGTCCAACCCAACACACCCACCCTGCTCACCCTCACATTCCAGCACCATCAACCGTATTCACATCCCTGTACCACTATCACTTCCACCCACTGCTAAACCACCCCCTTCCACCTAATAATAGGTTTTGCCCGTGTTTAGCATCAGTTCACCACGCTCTACTCCCAACATTGTAGTTTTAACCACAGACCTGAAAATACCCAGAGCTCACCTGCTCCTTCCCCCAATGCTCCCCCCAACTCCATGAATAGTCCAACCCAATCCCCCCAGCCTACTCCCCTTCACAGACCAGCACCACCAAACCCAATCACATCACTGTACCACTGTCACGCTCATCCACTGCACAACTATACCCTTCCACCTTACTGTAGATTTTGCCCATTTGGGTGTTGGCTCACTCTCTATTCCCTTTCTGTCTCCTGATAATAGATCTTCCAGACTCTATCTCTGTGAGTCTGCTCAATTTGCATAGGTCATATCAGTGAGGTCATGTAATATTTATCCTTTAGTGACTGGCTTGCTTCACTCACCATAAGGTCTTCAAGATTCATCCATGTTGTCCTGTGTATCAATAATTCATTCCTTCTTATAGCTGAGTAATATTCCATTGTGTGTATATACCACAGTTTGCTTATCCATTCATCTGTTGATAGACATTTGGGTTGCTTCCAACTTTTGGCAATAGTGAATAATGCCACTATGACCATTGGTGTGCCTATATCTGTTCGTGTCCCTGCTTTCAATTCTTCTGGGTATATACCCAGCAGTGGGATTGCTGGATCATATGGCAGTTCTATATTTACCTTCCTGAGGAATCGCCAAACTATCCTCCACAAGGGCTGTACCATTCTACATTCCCACCAGCAGTGGATAAGTGTTCCCTTTCCTTCACATCCTCTCCAACACCTGTAGTCCTCTGTTTTTTTAATAGCCGCCAGTCTAAAGGTGTAAGATGATATCTCATTGTAGTTTTAATTTGTATTCCCCTAATAGCTAGTGATGTTAAGCCTCTTTTCATGTGCTTTTTAGACATTTGTATTTCTTCTTTGGAGAAGTGTCTATTGTAATCACTTGCCCATTTTTTAAATGAGTTGTTTGTCTTTTTATTTTTGAGATGTAGGATTTCTTTATATATGCTGGATGTTAGGCCCCTATTGGGTAAATGGTTCCCAAGTATTTTCTCCCACTGAGTAGGCTACCTTTTCTTTCACTTTCTTGACAAACTCCTTTGAAACGCAAAAGTTTTTAATTTTGAGGAGGTCCCATTTACCTATTTTTATTTTTGTTCCTCACACTTTTGGTGTAAAGTTTATGAAACCATTTCCTATTACGAGATGTCGTAGATGCTTCCCTACATTATCTTCTAGGAGCTTTATGGTCTTGGCTTTTATATTTAGATCTTTGATCCATCTTGGGTTAATTTTTGTATAGGGCATGAGATGGTGATCTGCTCTCATTCTTTTGGATATGGCTATCCAGTTCTCCCAGCAACATTTGTTGAAGAGGCCATTCTCTTTCAGTTGAGTGGACTTAGTGGCCTTGTTGAATATCAGTTGACTGTATATGCGAGGATCTATATGAGAACACTCATTTCTGCTCCATTGGTCAGTATGTCCATACTTATGCCAATACCATGCAGTTTGACCATTGTAGCTTTGTAGTATGTTTTAAAGTCAGGTAGCATAATTCTTCCAATTTTATTTTTCTTTTTCAATATGTTTTTGGCTATTCAGGGCCCCTTGCTCTTCCAAATAAATTTCATAATTAGCTTCTCCAATTCAGTAAAAAGTGCTGTTGTAATTTTTATTGGGATTGTGCTAAATCTGTAAATCAGTTTGGGTAGGACAGACATCTTAGTGATGTTTAGTCTTCCAGTCCATGAACATGGACTATTCTTCTATTTATTTAGGTCTTCTTTGATTTCCTTTAACAATGTTGTATAGTTTTCTGTGTACAAGTCCTTTACATTGTTAGTTAGCTTTATTTATAGATATTTGATTCTTTTAGTTGCTATTGTAAATAGAATTTTTTTTCTTGATTTCCTCCTCAGATTGCTCATTATTGGTGTACAGAAATGCTACTGATTTTTGCATGTTGATCTTATATCCTGCCACTTTATTGAACTCATTTATCAGCTCTAGAAGCTTTGCTGTAGATTTTTTATGGCTTTCTATGCATAGGATCATGCCATCTTGCAAATAGTGAAGTTTTTACTTCTTCATTTTCAATTTGGATGCCTTTTATATGTTTTTCTTGCCTAAGTGCTCAAGCAAGTACTTCTATCACAGTGTTAAATAAGAGTGGTGACAGTGGGCATCGTCTTGTTCCAGATTTTAGAAGGAAAGACTTTAGCATTTCACCATTGAATATGATGATAGCTGTGGGTTTTTCATATATACCCTTTATCATGTTGAGGATGTTTCCTTCTATTCCTATCTTTTGAAGTGTTTTATCAAGAAAGGATGCTGGATTTTGTCAAATGCTTTTTCTGTATCAATAGAGATGATCATGTGATTTTTTTCTTTCCATCTGTTAATGTGGTGTATTACATTGATTGATTTTCTTTTGTTGAACCATCTTTGCATACCAGGGATGAAACCCACTTGATTGTGTGTATAATTTGTTTGACATGTTGTTGAATAAAATTAGCAAGTATTTTGCTGAGAATTTTGTCATCCAGGGTCATTAGAGAGATTGGCCTGTAGTTTTCTTTTCTTGTAGCGTCTTTATGTGGCTTTGTTATTAGGGTGATGTTGGCATCATAGAATGAGTTAGGCAATGTTATCTCCGATTCTATTTTTTTTGGAAGAGTTTCAGCAGCATTGGTGTTAGTTCTTTCTGGAATGATTGGTAAAATTCATCTGTGAATCTGGGCCTGGGCTCTTCTTTGTTGGGAGAGTTTTGATGACTAATTCAATCTCATTACTTGTGATTGTTCTGTTGAGTTCATCAATTTCTTCTTTTATCAATGTAGGCTGCTTGTGTGTTCCTAGAAATTTGTTTATGTCATCTAAGTTATCCATCTTGTTGGCATACAATTTTTTCAAAGTAACCTCTTATGATACTCTTTATTTCTGTGGGATCAGTGGTGCAGCAGTTTGATATTGTTTATGAATTCCAAAAATAGATATTGGATTGTGTTTGTAAACTGGTCTGTTCCTCTGGACATATTAGATTGTATTAGATTTGGAGGTTTCACTTTTACTTTACTAACTAAAGATTAGGGCTTTTATTTGACCAGGTCATGAGTGTGTGCAGGGTTGAGTTCCCACAGCCCCTTGGTGGGAATAAAACCAACTCTCACACAGAAGTAAATACAAAGAGAAGGATAACACAGAGAGTTTAGTTTTGGATGCTGGAGCCCTAGGGAGAGAGCCAAGCCGTTTGCCTGACAGTTTGCAGCTGAAGAGACCAGAGTCCTGAACAGCTGAGAAAGCCTGGAAAGAAACAAGCCCAGGGAGAGAGACAAGCCTTATGCTAGACTACAGCTGAGAATGGAAGGAGCTGGGACCATGGTGCCTTAGGAGGAAGAGGAAGGCTGAATCCTCACAGAGATCCGCAGTCATCTTGCTCCAACACGTGGCAACAGACTTTGGTGAGGGAAGTAACTTACACTTTATGGCCTTGTTACTGTAAGCTTCTATTCCAAATAAATACCCTTTATAAATGCCAACAGATTTCTGATACTTTGCATCAGTACCTCTTTGGTTGACTGATACAAGTGGTGATATCCCCTCCCTTGTTTTTTTTATTTTATGTATTTGCATATTCTCTTTTTTCTTTGTTAGTCTAGGGCTTGGCAATTTTATTAATCTCCTCAAAGAACCAGCTTTTGGTTTTGTTAATTTTTTCTAGTGTTTTTATTCTCAATTTCATTTAGCTCTGCTCTAATCTTTGTTATATCCTTCTTTCTGTTTGCTTTGGGATTAGTTTGTTTTTTCCTTTTCTAGTTCCTTAGGTGTGCAGTTAGGTCTTTGATTTTAACTCTTTCTTCTTTTTTAATATAGGCATTTATGGTTATAAATTTCCCTCTCAGAACTGCTTTTGCTGCATCCCATAGGTTTTCATATGTTGTGTCCTCATTTTCATTTGTTTCAAGGTAGTTACTCATATCTTTTGCAATTTCCTCCTTGACCCACTGATTGTCTAAGAGTGTGTTGTTTAACTGCCATATCTTTGTGCCTATTCTGGTTCTCTGCCCCTTATTGATTTACAGCTTCATTCCATTGTGGTCTGAGAAATTACTTTGTATAATTACAATCTTTCTGAATTTATTGAGAGTTGTTCTGTGACCTATCATGTTGTCTATCCTAGAGAATGGTCCATGTGCACTTGAGAAGAATGTACATCTTGCTGTATTTGGGTGTAATGTTCTATATATTTCTATTAGGTCTAGATCCTCTAACATATTATTCAAGATCTCTGTTTATTGATCCTCTGTTAAGATGTTCTGTCTAAGCACGAAACGCATGAACATACACATTATAGGCATCCCAGAGGAAGAAGAGATGGGAAAGGGGACAGAAGGAGTATTGCAGGAAATAATGGCTGAAAATATCACAACCCTTTTGAGGGACATGGATGTACATGTCCAGGAAGTGCAGTGCACCCCAAACAGTATAAATCCTAACAGGCCTATGCTGAGACACATACTTTTCAAACAGCCAAACACTCAAGACAGAGAGAGAATACTGAAAGCAGCAAGAGAAAAGAGATCCATCACATACAAGGGAAGTTTGATAAGATTAAGCACTTGTTTCTCATTTGAAACTATGGAGGAAAGAAGGCAGTGGTAGGACATAGTTAAGGTGCTAAAAGAAAAAAACTGCAAGCCAAGAATTCTGTGTCCAGCAAAGCTGGCATTTAAAAATGAGGGAGAGTTCAAAATATTCACAGAAATTAAGAGAGTTTGTAAAAAATGAACCTGCCCTTCAAGAAATGCTGAAGGGAGTTCTACAGGTTGAAAGGAAAAAACAAGAGAGAGAGGATTGAAGGAGAGTGTAGAAAGGAAGATTATTCATAAGAATAACTAAAAAGATAGAAAGAAATAAAAACAAAATATGACATAGATAAACCTAAAGAAAAAATGGCTAGTTGTAAGTACTGCCTTGACAGTAATAACATTGAATGTTAATGGATTAAAGTCTTCAATCAAAAGACACAGATTGGCAGAATGGATAAGAAAATATGACCGTTCTATATGCTGTCTACAAGAAACTCACCTTAGACCCAGGGACACAAGGAGGTTGCAAGTGAATGGTTGGAAAATAATTTTACATGCAAACAATAACCAAAAAAGGGTGGGAGTAGCTTTTATTGGACAAAACAGACTTTAAATGCAAAACTATTATAAGAGACAAAAAAGGACACTATATATTAATAAAAGGGGTAATCTATCAAGAAGAAAGAGCAATCATAAATTATGCACCTAAGCAGGGTGCCCCAAAATAAGTGAGGCAAACACTGGAAAAACTAAGTGGAGAAATAGATGCCTCTACAATTATAGTGGGGGACTTTATACATCATTACCACAATTAGACAGAACATCTTTATTTCTTAACTTCCGAAGTCAGATGAGATGGGGCTCATTCAGGGTGGTATGGCCGTAGACCATCTTTATTTCTTTATGCCACTTTGATCCCTTCAGTCTGAAGAACTCCTTTTAGTATTGCTTGTAGGAGTGGTCTAGCGGTGACCATCTCCCTTAGCTTTTGTTTATCTGGGAGTGTCTTAATCTTGCCCTCATTTTTTAAAAGGCATTTTTCTTTATTATTTTTTCAATTTATCTTAGTAATGCCAGAAAAATAACAACTCTTATTTTCACTTTAAATGCAAACCAAACACTGCTGCACAAAGAGTAAAAAGATTACCTATGAACATGGTTAGGTACAAAGGCCACCACATGAGATGTATAGACCACACATTATTCTTACATCAAATTTTTTGGACAATTTATTATTTTCGCAAATGTGCTACTAAACAAAGGCAAATACACATATATACACAAACACATCTTAACTAAAAATTATACATGTCACTTTGATAAATGAAGGCTTCTTCTACGGTGGGTTCACCAGATATTTGCACCCCAAAGTCCCCTACCCTGATCCCACCCCCAAATGCTGACTTGATCTGAAAAAAAAATTAGAGATGTTCTTAATTAAAGGCACATTTGGCAGCTACTGAAAGTGGCATGCATCTGGCACAGGAGCGCTCTTCCCCACAGTCACACCACACGTGACTCTGCCTGTTATGCTTCTTGCTTTTTTGCATGGTGGTCCAACGTGATCCACCTTTAGCTAACTTGCTTTCTAATTTTGCAGCATCTGGCTACTTAATGCACTATTTTCATTAAAGGCAAAAGGGAACTTTGCTCAAAGTCAACAGAAAATTCACTTTACGGTGTCAGAAATGGAAAATAAGGCTTGAAATTTACAAAACAAGTTACAAGTGCTTTCACTGTCTATCTAATAGACTTCATGCTTCTTAACTAGAGCTCAAAATATTTCATTGACTCACGTATAAGGGATTATTAAATGATTTTAGAAGTTAGTAATGAGATGTTTCAAAAGAGAAAAATATTGAATAAAGTAAATCACTTTCCCTTATAAATAATTTTTACTACATAATTCCCTTTCAGCCAAACTGATATTAGCTTTGTGATTTTTTTAACTGATATTAATTTGCAACACAACAGGACCTACACAAAAGTCATACAATATAGGTGTAAAGAATAAATGAACTATCCACAGAACACCAAGAAATACATGGTTCCATTTATTTTTCTTTCTAAATCTGTAGGGGAAAAAATGCTTTCCTCAATATGTACAACCCTAATAAATTGGGACACTCTCCATCTCATTTCCATGATTTATTCTGCAAAGCCACTTAAAAATCTGAACTTAAGCTGTCATATTAAGAGACAAACAATTAAATACACCATTAAAGTAAACTTGAGTAAAATTCTCTAAACTTGAGAATTAAGACAAGATCATGATCATAAATACCAACTAATTTTTGGTTTGTGTTATTTTTGATTTATGAAAAAAAATAAAACGATGAAGGAAGAATTTAGAACCATAATATAGCCTCCAACTGAAATAGTACTTGTTCACTAGGCTGTTCTGTTGATTGTAGCACACTTAGGATGGCATCAAGCTCTTTGTTCAATTCAGATCCAGTAAAACACCCTTGAGTTGTTAACAGCATAGTAACCTACTGAACACATTATCTGATGGCCAACGACCTTTAATTAAGCAAATTTTGAATATTTTTATATTTCCTGATAATTTGTAGTTTTAAGATACATTTGGAGGATGGGGAAGAGTAAATAATCTTAATCTTTTATTAAATTTGAAACACAGACACACTTCTTATTTTAGAAAGTGCTAAGATATGAAAAGCCTCCCTCTCTATTATATTGGTTATCGGTCCACTAAGTAAATTTAACCTTGAAATACTTTTTTCATGTTATGATCCAAAGATAATTAAACATTTAAGAATATTTCCATTTCTAAAAGAAAATGTTCCACATTTTAGTATGTGGTTTTAAAACAAAGTCATGCTGCATTGACTGTCTTGTAATGTCCTGGGTTCAAAAGCAGAATTTTGTACTGATGCATTTATCTTCCAGCCACTTCTTATCCCTGATGAAATATATTTTAGTTATGACAAAAGATAAATCTGTCCGCTATTTGATGTTTCACATGTGAAGAAGGCAAAAATAGTTTTTTTCCCTCCTCCACCTAATTGCATATTGCATCCAAATAGAATTTTTCTAATCAATTACCACTGCAGAAATATTTTTGCTTAAACGATGCATTTCAGAATAAAAACACCCCCTTATCCACAATGCACATAAAGCTGATGCACAGTGAGGTGGTCTCCTAGAACCCCAGGGTGGAAGACTGGTTTCCTTTGGGAGAAGTATGATTAGAACTCCACATCTGAGTTTTTCCTCTTTAGAGGATTGAAGGCTAACACACTGGCTAGGCTTCAATGTGACTTTTCTCAGGTTCTCATGTGGAGTGTGGGTGGGGGTAATTAAAAAGAAAAGTGATCAATAAGCAATATAAAGGGAAATCTTAGGGAAATTGAGGCTGGCCTAATAAAAAAATCATGGGAATTTTCTGGAATGTGTGTTATGGTTAACTGTAGCAGCACTAGTAAGTAGGCTTAAATATCTGTTGAATGAATAGGTATTATGGACATTGTGTATCCAAGACAGGATTTGAAATAATTTTTTTTAAAGACTTTTAAAAGAGGAGACATTTTACAAAGGGGAAATGGTTACCAGCATAGGAATAGTGCAGATATTAAACAAAAAAGAATCAACTCTACCAAATAAATGAGAAAGGATATGATAGAATGGGCAGCTTAATGATGATGAAATCAACACACTTTCTGTTCTTTAAAAGACTATATACTATACTATCACAATGTATATTATAATGCTCTAATAAATATAATAGTAAATTATTAAAATACTAGGTTTCCACTAAGATGCAGCACTTCTAAAAACGTCTATCGGCATGGGTTAACAGACTTGCTCAAATGTTTCATTATTCAGAGGACATATGCAGATACTGGTAAACTGATTACTCTCTAAGGATGGAATACTGCACATTTCACAGACATTATAGCAGATTAATAAAACTTTTTTCTTCAAAAAGTTGCATGCATTTCAGTCACAATATTTCTTAAACTTAGAAGAGTAGTGCATAGATTTAATGAATAATCCATATTCTAATAGTAATGACATAGATAGATGTTCTATTATGAATAGTTCTGATAGAGCAGAAGACCTCAAGCAAGATAAACTTTAACAAACAGTATACATGCTGCCTAGGAAACTGAAAAACTTACAAGGTTCTGCTTAAAAGATATCCATCCAGTCTGATATTGAATATCATAGTGAATAGACTTTTGATGTGGGTTGCCTAGGAGGAATTGCTGGGGGGCTGTCCAAATGCTTAGACATAATCTTAGATGGTGAAGATTCTGCTGGGGCAGATTTTGGTCATCTTTGTGGAGGAACAGGAGGGGGTACAGGCACTTTATTAGTGCCCTTGGTTAAATTTATAGATGATACTGAAGCGGATCTTGAGTGAAAAGAGCTTGAATGATCAGAATCAAATACACTGCAAACATCTGTGGTACTGGAAGCACCAGAAGCAGGAAGAGGTGTTAATGGTGTTCTTGGAGAATTTGATGCAGAGGCGGTACTTTCTGTTTCACTTTCAGGGATCCTACTATAACTAATTTCCCTTGGCTCCTGTTGCAGAGGTGTGGGATGTCTCATGGTA
>JAQZBX010110622.1:0-10356 GCA_029593785.1 Cabassous unicinctus
CCAGTCTAATGAGTGTAAGATGGTATCTCATTGTAGTTTTGATTTGCATTTCCCTAGTAGCTAGTGATGTTGAGCATCTTTTATTGTGCTTTTTAGTCATTTGTATTTCTTGTTTGGAGAAGTGTCTATTCAAATCACTTGCCCATTTTTCAAATGGGTTGTTTGTCTTTTTATTTCTGAGGTGTAGAATTTCTTTATATATGCAGGATATTAGGCCCCTATCAGATATATGGTTACCAAATATTTTCTTCCATTGAGTAGGCTGCCTTTTTACTTTCTTCACAAACTTCTTTGAGGTGCAAAATTTTAAAATTTTGAAGAGGTTCCATTTATCTATTTTTTCTTTTGCTGCTCATGCTTTGGGTGTGAAGTTCATGAAACCATTTCCTATTATAAGATCCTGTAGATGCTTCCCTACATTATCTTCCAAGGTCTTTATGGTCTTGGCTCTTATATTTAGATCTTTGATCCATTTTGAGTTAGTTTTTGTATACGGTGTGAGATGGTGTTCCATTCTCAATTTTTTGAGATATCCAGTTCTCCAACACCATTTGTTGAAGAGACCATTCTCTCCCAGTTGAATGGGCTTGTTGGCCTTGTCAAAGATCAGTTGACTGTACATGTGAGGGTCTATATCAGAACCCTCAATTCGGTTCCATTGGTTAATATGTCTATCTTTGTGCCAATACCATGCAGTTTTGACCACTGTAGCTTTGTAGTATGTTTTAAAGTCAGGTGAACACTCACACACTCCCTAGAAGTCTGCCCCAGGTGCGCCCTGTCCTAAATACCCCCCACATCCAACACCCCAAACCAGCAACCCTCACTTGATTTTTCTTTTTCAATATGTCTTTGGCTATTCAGGGCCTCTTGCCCTTCCAGATAAATTTCATAGTTAGTTTTTCCAATTCAGTAAAAAAATGCTGTGGTGATTTTTATTGGGATTGCATTAAATCTGTAAATCAGTTTGGGTAGGATAGACATCTTAATGATGTTTAGTCTTCCTATCCATGAACAGGGAAAATTCTTCCATTTATTTAAGTCTTCTTTGATTTTCTTTAGTAGTGTTGTGTAGTTTTCTGCGTGTAAGTAATTTACATCTTTAGTTAATTTATTCCTAGGTATTTGATTCTTTTAGTTGCTATTGTAAATGGGATTTCATATAGTCTTAAATGTGCTAATATCATTGTGCTTTTTCCAAGTAGATGACAGACTAAAAATATTATGTAAAATGGATACTTCTTTATAATATAGAAAAATTATATTTAATGTCTTTATAAGTTTCCCATATTAAAACATTTATTTTGACCAAAGGGAAACATCTATTAACAATATTCAAAATTATCTTTTTAAAGTGGCATTCTTCCAACCTAAGGTAGAATACATAATATGTGGAAACAAAGAATGGAAAGGATATTTTCCTTCTCTTTTATTTCTTTAATAAAATCTGAATGATATTCATTTCCCTTGAAAGATGATAGAGAGGGAGCACAAGAGAAGAGAGAGAGAGGAGGGTTGGAGGAAGAGAGGGAGAGAGAGAAATAAAATAAAAAAGAGAGGATAGAAGAGGAAAGTGTGATGGGGTGGTGCATAGAAATGATGTAGAGGATGTTTCACAGTATATTTATTCCTTCAGAACTAAAAGGGAAAAAATACTATTTTTTGTTTACAGTGATCAAGTGTTTACTATGCACCTGGTCCTGTGCTAAATACCATATATGTGTTAACTCATTTAATCCTCATAATAACCCTATGGAAAAGGTATTATCATTAGTCCTACCAGCCCTATTTTATAGATGACAAAACTGGGGCTTATTGAATTTAAATACTTTTACCAAGTTTACATACATTGGCAAAAGAGAGGTGGGATTTGAGCTCAGGTCTGTCTGAGACCATAGCTGATGCTCCTAACCTCTCTATACTATGTTTTCTTTTGATGGAGTGAAAAGTGGAATTGTGTTTTTCACATTTGCACCGAGCTGGGTTTTTCAAGTCTGTCATAATTGGTACAATTCAATCTAGTAAACACTCCTTAAGTATCTAAATGGGAATGAAGAAGAAACTTTCACTTGAATCAAGAATCTATTTGTAGTAGGAATGATGGAAATCGCAATAGAAGAATGTTGAAAGTGGAGAGGATAGGATGCCACAATTTCTCCAGTTGGTGGAGGTTATAGTGTTGCTGATGACAATAGAATTCTCCCACATTTTCGTTTTTCTTTCTTAAATACTTTCATGCTCTGCTGTATATTTGATCTCAGATTTATATACAGAAAAAATACCGATTAATTTTGAATTACAATTGCTTCAAAGACCTTGCATTTAGGCAGTGCATCAATATCAGTGTTATTTTCATTGGTTGCTTTGTTGAACAATTATTTTATTAGCTAGATGTGTTAGTCCTTCTCTGAACTCTTTCAGTAACTTGTTACTTTTTGTAAATATAATATTAATGTTGATATAAAAAATAAACATCACATGGCAATAAAGTTATCTTTAACCAACATATATGATTGCCCTTCTGCAGTTTCAAAAACCTCAGAATGATTAGATACTAACCTCAAATTATCATCCTACTCCTTTTCTTCCTTTTATTACCAAAGTATCCAATGCCACAGCTTCACCATCCCTTCTTAATGGTTTATAATCTGACTTTTGTCCCTACATCTGTCTTTTCCCAGACCCATCAGTTGTCACCAGTGACTCCTAGCTATGAATCACAGCACCTTTTCTCATTCCTTCTCTTCTTTCATTGGTCTCTGCTCATCACAAGACCTTTCTCAAAATGCTCTACCCCTGTACTTTGCTGGTTTTACTTCTTGTTCTCTCAGAATCCTTCATGGACTCCTCTTCTGTTAACTCCTGAGTGCTATGTCCTTTTCAGTTGTTTTTCCTTGAGGATTTCACTCATACCAAAGGCTTGAATTCTTTCCTCTCTGAGGTTGAATTCCAATGTCTATCTCTTCATCTACTCTTCTGTTACGGGTTGAATTGTTTATCCCCAAAAGACATGTTGAAGTCCAAACCCCAGGTACCTCAGAATGTGGTCTTATTTGGAAATAGGAATGTTGCTGATGGAATAAGTTAAATTAAAATGAGGTCATACTGGAGTAGGGTGAGCCCCTAATCCAATATAACTGGTGTCCTTATAAGAAGAGAAGGGAGAAGACAGGCACGTGAAAATACAGGCATAGATTGGAGTCATGCTGCCACAAGCCAAGGAATGCCAAGGATTGCTGGCCCCTGCCAGAAGCCAGGAGAGAAACAAGGAACAGATTCTTGCCTGGAATCTTTAGAGGGAGCATGGCCCTGCCAACACCTTTGTTTTGGACTTCTAACTTTCAGAATGGTGAGGCAATAAATTTCTGTTGTTTTAAACCACCCAGTTTATGGTACTTTGTGTCTAAGAAACTAAGACATCTTCTAAGCTTAAAATATCTCTTCTACTCTACTCCTGTATATCTTGGAACCCCCTTGATCCTTTGCTTTCACACCATCTTTGTTTATCATCTAACACCAAACATTTACAAAATACTATTTTAAGGACATTCTTATTTAAATTAAAAGAAATATCATTTCTACCTTACTCAAGTTTGAAATTTTTGACATGGCTTTGAAAGCTCCTCTTACAACTGTAATATCAGTTACCTAGTTCTGCCTGTAGACTCCACTCATGAGGTTTCTCACATCCATGAATTAGGAAATTAGACTTTACAGCCAAACTTCCTGGGTATGGATTCTGGCTCTTCCAGTGAAATTCTGTGGTCTTGGCCAAGTCACCTAATCATTCGGTGATTATGTTCCCTCTTTTGTAAAGTGAGATAGTAAGACAATCTGTCCATATGGTTGTAATGATGACTAAATGCATTAATATACATAAAGTACATCAGTGCCTCGTACAATAATCACTATGTAATTGTTTTCATCGTCTTCATCATCCACAATCTCTTTCCTGTTTTCATGACCATCCTGTTTCAGGTTCTCATCAAGTCCTGTTTTCACTGTAACTGATTTCTCCTATCCTCAGTCTCTCTCTGTTCTTCTTCATCTACTTCATCTCATCACAAATTTGCTTAATTAACATTCCAGAAGCAGAATTTGGATGACTGTAGCCCCCTACTGAAAAAAATTCACTGCATCTGCTATTAATCATTTGTGCAACCTCAGCCAAATTGCTAAACCTCTCCCAGGAAAAAGATTCTGTAGTTTCGATTCCCTAATGCTTACAGAGTGTAGTACATATCTGTAAGCATATCATTCAAAATTCTTAATGTTTATTTCCAAACTGCCTTCTAGCATCATCACATTCTTTTTTGCTAGTAGCCAGTCCAGACTGAAATATAGTATATACTGATCTCTAAAAACATCTGGTGGTGTCCCACTTACATGAATATAATGTCATTCTTTCTGTGTGGGATGTCCTCCTTAGTTCACTTAATAAAATTCTGATGTTTTTCAGTGTCCAGTTCAATGCCACTGCTTTCATAAATCTGCCCTTATCCTCACAAATAAAGGTGATTACTTTCTCCTTCATAATCCCAAAATGAATAGTTTGTGTTACATGTTTGTGTTAAATAGTTTGTGTTAAAAGTTATTTCCTTATGATTAGGGACCCACTTTTACTCATCATTGCATCCTCTAGTGTCAAACTTGTCATATGCATTATTCTTTGCATGTTGTTACTACTCCATGGATATTTATTAAAAATGTGTGGAGCATCTAATGTCTATAGCAGTTTACATGTCTCAGAAAAAATTTATTAAAATGCAGAGGACATAGTACTGGTTGATAAGGGATTCTATAATGTAAGAGGAATCTTTACCACAATGTAGCCGTGGAGAACCCCAAGGTGCTGCATAACCTTGTAGAAAGTCCCAGGCAGTGAGGGGGGAATGCTTTTCTGAATGGTAGTGATTGATAAGCCTATTTTGATTTAGCTATTTCAGATGACTCCATGTCTTCCTGCACTCAGCTATTTGTCTAGGGTCCCTTCATTCCACTTCCAAGATGAGTGCTGTGTTTTAAATAGTATATATGAGAAAGTATTGAAATGTGAGCTCCTTATTAACTTTGCATCCTGAAAGCCTGTCAAATGGTAGGTTCTCAATATGTGTTGGGGAAGGTGCCTTGAGCGCAAGCCTTTTAACAGCGAGGCTCATGAGAGGTCCATCGGAAGTTTCATACCATTTTTACTGGGTGTGGCCTCCAGGTCCCTGGCTACATCGCAAGAAAGAATTCAAAGATGTGCCACAAATTCAGCAGTCAAGCAGAGAATTTATTGCAAAATGAAAAAGTGAAAGTACATGCTCGAGATATATGTGCGGGCACTCTTACTAGTGAAGAGGTGCCCCTGGTGATTTGGGGCTGGGGTTTAAGTAGGGTTGAAAGAGGAGGCTCTTGCCTTGTGACTTCAGTTGGTAAGGAAGGGGTTAGGGCCAGTGTGTTCTGTCCTCTCTGGTTAGGCAGAACAAGATGTTATCACTTATTTTCTGAGTTTTACAAGTAATAACTCAAGCTTGGCTACCCACAATAGCTCAGGCCTGGCTGCTCACAGTAGCTCAGGGCTGGCTGCTCACAATAGCTCGGGCCTTGCTGCCTATAGTGCTTTTTGTTGCTCCTGAGATGTTGTGCTCACTGCCCCCTCTCCCCCGACTTCCCTGTTTCCCTATCCTGACCTGCCTCACCTGGCTGAACTTACCCATGCCAAGGTGTGCCAAATGGAGGCAGTAGAATCAGGATCATTCAGAAGGATAAAATGCATAGTTTCTCAGAATAAATAATACCAAGCTGAGTAACTATAAACTCTTCATTATTTAGAGGTTTCCTAAAATATACAAATTTTTAAGAAAATGTCTGAAATTTTTTTCTTATCACTTGATTTCCAGTCTTTTAAGTAAATTGCAGTTAAAAGAGTGCTGCCTTTTAACTTAACCCCATGCCTTATTTAGAGGAGTCTGGTGTTATTTGTAACCTAATGCCATTTGGCCTGTGGAAGTTAATTGTTCCTCTCTATTTTAATGCAAAATCTCCCTACACCATCCATAGGGTCACTGGATTATCTAGGATTAAGATTCCACATATTAACATAAATTTTTTGATCTATTGGCTACATAGTTCTAACAAGGTAATTGTCAATTCCCTACTTAGTTAGAAGGAATCACAGTAGAAGCAACTTAAGTAAGTTAATCAAAGACAGGAATAACTGTTGAACAACAATACAGTTCTACAAACTATTTCCTTTGCCATCCTTAAACACCCTTAAACATCCTTAAACTTTATAATTATGAAGTTTTCTCTGTCACCTTCAAAAGTCTACTTCTCTTGGAGTACTAGATTTAAATTATTAAAAATAGTGAAATGACCTAGCTGTCAGTTTAAGTTAGGGTATGCATTTGAAGACATGGATTTCCTAATGAAATTGGGAAATAGAGTTTGTATATAAAAACGAGCTATCCTCAAAGCTAAAGAAAGCGCTAACATCAGGCAAGACTCAAAGTTCCGCTGACTTTCTTTGTGTATGGGGATTTTACATTAGAATAGGTAGGAAGGGTGCTTCTGGCTATTTTGCCTGTGTTAGTTTGAGTAATACAACCGTTTTCTAGAATGCTTCAAGGCTACTCTAAGTGAAGAGATTCTCTATATAAGAATTCTCTTAAATCTAAGGTTGATTCGTTTTTGTCAAATTAATATATAAAGAAATGTTAGATATTCTGCATAATTGATTACAAGAAGTTCTTTGGCTGTATCTATATATTGTAGGAAAAGCCGGGCTTTAAGCTAGAGCGTATTATAAGAGTTTTATGCTACAACTCCAACTTTTTAATAAGTGCCGTGAGATCTGGAATTCTTCCCAAGAATCTGGCTCACATTTTTGCATCTTAAAAACAAAAAGCAAAAACACAAAAACCCATGGACAAAACTAATTTGTCATTTAAATATAGCTAACTACATCAACTTTTGTATGAATGTGATATATTGACCTATAAGCCTCCTCTAAAATTTCCCATGTAACAGCTCTCAAACCAGTCAATCTGTGAATGATTTTAACAGAGAAGCACACCTATTAATAAAGATATACATCAAAAGAATGATGGCAAATTGTGCATGGAAGCACCCTTAAATCATATATCACCAATGTCATGTTATTGAAACAGTATGGGTGGGTTTTTATTCCAATTAGCTGAACATGCCTTTAGCTTTCCAGTGACGCTTTTGGAAGAATTTAGGAGATGTTAAATTAAGTACTCTGGATTTTTGGTAAATTTACTTGATTGCATCACTTCATCTTCCTTGGTTTCCTATCATTCACTCCATTAAAAGATGGTCCCTGGTTTTATACCTTTAACCAGAAACCTCATTCCTACAGGACTTTTGACTTTTTTGCCTTTTCCATGACTCTATTGTCATTCCTTTCACTTCATTTACATGGTCTCCCCCTCTTTTCCCATCTTTGTCTTTGAATTTCTCATCGTATGTACAAAATACCAATGAAAGATCATTTCTTCCAGTAAAACCACCCTGCTAGTCACCTTGAAGTCAGAGCTCAGATCAGATGAAACGCCCCCAGAGGTTCAGCTCTGTGGACTCTTTTAAGGGCTGGATTTGTTCAACAAATATGCATTGAACACATAAAACATGCTGAAACTATGCTCATTTCTGTGGGAAATATAAATATTCAAAGATCTCTGATTTTTAAACCTTGTCATAATGAGTTGTGATGAATATTAGAAAGAAGGTAATAAGTGCGTATTTAGCTAGAAGAGTGAAAAATTGCAACGTTAGTGTAATATTTTGCTAGGAGCCTACTATTGAGGTCTAACTATGGCTAAAGACACTCAGAATCACAAGGATCAAGGCATAAACTAAAGTCCCATTCCATTAAGTAAATACTGAATTTATTGTTCACAAAGCAATGGGTGATTCGTTAAAAATTTTGGTATCTCAGAGTTTAAATTTATAATGCAGTTCACTCTATATCAACAAAAGAATAAAAGGGGTGGGGGGAGAATTTAATGAAAACAACAAAACGGGATAAAAAAATATTCTGACAAAAAAATGAAGTGAGCATAATCTTTTCTTAAGCTTTCAAGGATGTAAATGCTCACTGAAGTCACAGATAGTTGTTTCCAACCTCTAAGATTCAAAATAAATAAATTCAAACACCTGGAAGAGGTAACTGGATATTAGGAAATTAAAGAAAATATATATCAAGTACTATTTTTATAAAAGGGTAGGTGAAGTGAGGTGGTCGTTAAGTACATTTTTAGCATTTTTTAATGTTTTTTAAAAAATTCTACCTTATATCTGCAACACAAATTTGAGGAACACAAATTTGAGGAAGAAAAGAAAATAAATTAAATGATAATTTATATTTGATTTTCTTTCCTAAACTCTGGAATTCTTAAAACTTTCCAATGGAAAGGTCTTGCTTATTGTTAATGTTTTAATTACATTAATTAATATTTACATTATGGGCATGGAAAGTGGCTTCATTTAAGTGCAGTAAGTTTGCTGACAAGCACATGAAAGTAAAAATAAAAGGAGCTAGATAGGTTATTCAGAGCTGTTAAACACATCAAAAGGATAACTTAGCATCTTTACTTAATTTTCATACCTGCCCACTTACTTTCATTGTAAGAAGAATAGAGCAGAAAACCTCCAAATCAGAACAGTGACATCATTTGGTGAGGTTTCTAAATGGCATTGTATTATATTAGAGAACCTTCCTTTCATTATATGTTTGAACCCTCATTTTGCTGGCTTTTATTCAGAGAACTGAAGCATTTTCAGGACTATAACATTTCTTTGCTAAAGCAATTGAGGTGAATCAAAATTCAACCCTGAAATGACAGCCACACACGATTCTTTCAGATAGTAGTAGTAGGTTGAACCATAAGAAATTTTTGCTGTTTGGCCACTTTTGACATACAAAATGGTAAGTACATATGGTTCAATTAATAGTAGCCAACTTTTATTGTTCTTTTACTACTGCCAGACTCTTTTATAAACATAATGCATATATTAATCATCTTCTCTGTAAATTCCCTGTAAGGTAGATACTATTACTATTCCCCATCTCATAGATGAGAAAACTAAGACACAGAGAGGATAAGCAGCTTCTGTAGAGTTCACAGTGAATAGAGGGGCAGACATGAAATTCATCTTTGTTCTCTCTGTGAGGAAAAAGTTTGCTGAACAAATTAATAACTAGACTGTTGATACAATTTTAGAAAAGTCACTTATTTGCATTCCAGCACTTGACAGTCATACCTCTTAACACCTCAGTTTCTTCTTTATAATGGGAATGCTATTATTCTTGCCTCTTATCTCTTGGAGGGGTGTAACTATTCTCCATCTCTGTTTTTCTTTCTGTACTAGCCCTGTCATCTGAAGATTATTAAACTATTTAATAATGCCAATAATACTCTGACACACTAGCCCTTTCAATAATGAAGGTAATATTTTAATCTCCCATCTATTTTATTTTTTCCCTTTTTTCTCTAATGGCTCATGACTTAAGCATGGAAAGGGTTTTTCCCTTTAAAGCTACCGACAAATAGGGCTGTTAAGAGGGCCAAATATGAAAAATGCATATGGAAAGAAAATAGCATAGTTCTTAGGAAATACTTAGCACTTACTATATTTACTGTTATTATTTAAATATAATCCCTCTTGCAAATTCATACTTTAAAATTCCTCTAGGATCTTTAATGTTAATAAAGCTGTATTTTAAGACCATGCTCTACAATTTAGATTTTTACTTTTACTAATTTGGAATGGTATTTATTATACTATGAAGTAGTGAGATTTAACTATACCATATTTCATCTAATTCAAACTGCCATCAATATTAGCATACACATTTATTCTACATGCCATTAGGAAAGAAAAATGCTTCTAATTAATTCTAAGATGCTATAGATTAAATACACATAACAATTTCAGAGAGTTTAAGTATTTAAAAAAATGTCTTAGAATTGATAAAATATGGTAATAAAATCAATGAGTCTGATTCTTTCCTTCACCCATGAATTGGGATGGTTTGAGATAAAACCAGAGAGGCAGCAGGCAAGACCACCCATATTTCTGAGCTGTATTAATGATTTTACAGATGATTTTGGCAGACCGATAAGCTTTTGCTTCAAATAGGCCAAATCTGGAAAATTAGTCTGGAACCGTACACTCCACAAAAGTGTCTCTTGATCAAGGACACAAACTATGTCCTAAAAACTGAACCAGTATTAAGTTGCTGAACTTCAAGCTGCATTCAAATTTTGATGCTTTTTCTTAGGCACTAGCCAAGTCAAAGCTTTTTTTTAACATTCAAAGCATATACTTATAGGTGGTGTTGTAGTT
>JAQZBX010110623.1:0-10354 GCA_029593785.1 Cabassous unicinctus
GGGAGCTCTATCGATTGAGCCACACCCGCTTCCTAACCCTGTGATCTTTGAAAAATACTTCATAATAAATCTTTTTAGTTGTCGTCAAGTCTCTGTTCCCCACATCCTACCTGGAATCAGAATTTTGCATACTGTGCCTACAAATATGTCAGTCTATTTCTCCATAGTCCACAAAGGAAGTCTCTTCTTTATGGGACTTTATACACCACCCTGAAAATTGCCAAATGCCTCAGGAAGAAAGCCCTTATAAATGTAACACTCATATAATTGTGGTTCCTTTTTTTTTTTTTTTTAAAAAAAAAAAACGTTTTATTTGTTTATTTCTCCCCATCCCCTTGTTGTTTTTCACTTGACCAGCGACCATTTTGCTTGTCCCCTTAGCACTGCCTTTATCATTCTGCATCAAAGGCAGTGGTATTCTGGAGGATGTCAATTCCTAAAGTTAATTCAAGTATAGGGGAAATATACACTGTATACCTTTGGGGAGGTAATCATCTAATTTGTAAAACTAAATTTTGTTACTTAGCCAATAAATTGTTTTCCTCCCATAGCCGTCTGTAACCAGCACTCGTCTATGGACTCACGCTACATTGCCATGGATTAAAGTACATTCAGCTCCCGTGTCTACTAAGGCTAATACTCTTTGTTGATTAGTAGGGGACCAATAAATAGTTAACTCTACATGTGGCCTATGATCCCCAGGATCCCCAGTTATTATTCTTACCTGGGGATCTTGATCCCTCCCCTATGGTAGGGGGAAGAGTGCTTGCCAGGCTTCCACCAGGGGAGTGGAAGTTTCCCAGAGTTGGGGCAGTAGCTTTTTTCCTATTTTCCCTTCTCCCTCAGGATTCTGAGGGGACAGTTTTGTAAGCCTCTTGTCCTTAGGGAGCTTGCTTCAGTCTCACTAAAACTAAAACTGCATTGAGCTGCCTATCTATTGTTTCTAGCTCAGTGCCTGCGGCAATAAGATCTACCCATATTTGCTTGCACAACAAATGATTAAGACCATCATATCCTAGGGGTATTTTCCCTGCCACCTGGACCCCAGCCCCCTTTCTCTGCTGCCTTTCCTAATCCCCTGAGTCAGCCATAGCCCGTGCAGCTCGCGACACAGGTTACCCCACTAGGGGACTCGGGATTGACACCAGAGGTCATAAAAATGGTTGGGAGCAGTATGTAGCACAGTATCTTTCATTTCTGCAGTAAAAGCTTCAGTGTCAGTTTCCACAAAATGGTGGTATAAATAGCATATTTCATCCACAATCTCCATAAAACATTCTGTAACTCTTCCACAGAGTGCCATTGAGGGGTGGCGTGGGATATCCCACTTCATTAGACCATGCTGCCCTGCATCCATTAACGAGCCATACCAATAGCAACACTTTTTATTCTCCTAGAGGTGATATATAGGTGCTGACATAGAGAAAGGTGAGTGGTAATGGATGATAATTTACTCATTTCCTCCCAGATAGTACAATTCCTAATGTTCCAACTCATAATCTTAGAAGTCAGTTAGGTAGGGACTCTCTAGATCTCTGCCTGTACCTTTCCCCCAAATTGCCCAACTCAGCAGCAGTATAGTCCCTCATGGTTACATGTAACTTTTGCTTGGGGGCGGGGTTGGAAATGTTGGACCCCAGGGAGTTGGTCCTATAATGCCTCCACTTCTGTTGTATTACAGGGCGCACCCTTGGGGGTTCCTCATCTTCTTCCAATTCCCGTTCCTCCTCTTTCTCCTCATCTGAGGAGGAGTCTATAGGATTTCATGCCTTAGGGGCCCACCCAGGGGGTGGTTAATATCCTCTGGACCTGGACTCAAGGCAGCCTGCAGCTCCTAGCTTGAGCATATCTACAAGCCAGGGTTTCTAACTGATCAACTCTGCACAGGTGATTGGTTAAGGAATCTCATTTTTGCCTGTAATAGGCGCATATCCCCGTCTAACTTTAACTCTTCTTCTGAGCAGTGCACAGAGGCCTTTGCCACTTGTTCTGCCTTGGTAGCCACCCACAAGTCTCCTAACAGGGACCATGCTGTAGCTGCTGCTATTTGGCAGTCTCCTTTCTTCTTAGGTGCAGTTTCTCTGCTACTTGTTGTAGCACAGCCAGTATACCTGCTGGAGGTTTTAGGGCATCCCTGTACTCTCTCGGTGGTCCCCACTCGTCGAGGAGGGCAGCCACCTCTCCCTACATGGACGTTATAGGCTAACTTGGGATTTCCCCTGCCAATTCTCCTTTCCCTGAGCTCATGCCCACTACTTCCAGCAGTCTGTTGGTCTCCTGGCTGCCTCTCCAATTGTTCCTGAAAGGCATGAGTTGGGGCAGCCGTGAGATCAAAGAAAGCACTAGGCACTGAGTCAGATGTAAGTTTTATTTGGACTTATGAACAGGAGACAGGCTTTGGTGGTGGTAGTGTGGGGTGATATAAAGGTTTCAGAACAAAGACATTTCATAGGGTATGAGAACAGAGTTTCTGCTAGGGTCCTGTGATTGCATATATGGGGTCTGGTGATGTTATCACTATGTATGCAGGAATGAAGTTTTATCACTCTGAGATTATGGTTTCCAATTTCATCTATACAATCTTTCCCCTCCTAGGGGTCTTGTTAACCTTTAACTTATGTCTGGGTTACATAGGGGGCTATGTGCTGTGGGCTTAGGGGAAGCCCAGGCCCTGTGTTCCCACACTCCTGCTCATCATCCTCACTGTATCCCTTGCCCACAGCTAATCTGTGACATAAAACTCTCTGCCATGTCATAAGGAATTCCTGACCAAAATAGGGAGGTTGGGAGGAAACTCAGAGAGAGAAGGAGAGAGTGAGAGCGAGAGTGAGAGAGAGTGGGAAAGAGATAGAGAGAGATGCCAGTTCTAAAAGGAACAGATCCTTGAGCATACCACAAAGAAAGATGCTCTCCTAAAGAGACTCTCTGGCCACCTGTTCAAGTTGCTAAACTAGCTGCTATATATGAGAAGCATTAAAGAATATTTGTAACTTCAAGGTACCAAGAAAACTGGGCCAGTATGCATATTGTATGTCCTTCCTCCATTTCTCCAAGCTTTTGAATATTAGTAATAAACAAAAGATACATGAATTTTTTTTTTTTAAAAAAGGTGCTCCTCCTTAATCCTTCACCTGAGTTTGGTTGTCATCTGCAAATATTTGTAGAATAGGCCATTGTTAAGAGTGGCTAAAAAATGAACTACTCTCTCCAACTTCCACCACTGTACCATTTTAAAAGCAAATCTAAGACATCATTATCTTTCACCTGTAAATACATTAATATATCTCTAAAAGACAAGGAATTGAAGGACTGTTAAAAAAAAAAACCATAACAGCAGCTATTATAGTTTGTAAATTTATTTTCAAAATATAAAAGTAATGTGATGAATGCACATTTTAGGGGATTTGTGAGATTCAGATAAGTATAAATAAAATAAAAATTGCCTCTAATCACTATCCTCAGACAACTGTTACTAACATTTTGATGTATTTCCTTTGTCTTTTTTTCTATCCCATACACAAATGCACACACACACATATATACTGATTATATAATTTCATATAAAATTTTTAGAATGCTTAACATTTTAGCATGAGAATGACAAATTATTTATAAACATATTTATCTTCCACACTTTGTCATGATTTACTTAATAATTTAGATTTCTTCAAATTTTGCTATTAAAAATAACACCATTGTGAACAGCTTTGTAGTGAAATTTCTGAATTGTTGATTATTGGTTTTGAAAAGAACCCTATGAAAGAAATTACTAGGTCACTATGCATAAAGAATTTTAAAGTTCTTGGTACAGACTGTTAACTGGTTTCCAGGAAGATTGGACTGATGGACATTTCCAATAGAAATCTCTTAAAGTACCTCTGTCACCTCCCCTTGGCCAGCATTGAGTAATATCATGTGAAAGGAAAATGTTTCTGATTGACTAGATGAAAACTGTTATCTCATCATTTAAATTTATATCTCTTTCATGACTACTGCTGTGGAACAGATTTTAATTTAGTCACAATTTTATATTCCCTAGGTCTTGCACGTCTTAACCTATTTGATATTTCCCATTGTGTAAATGGAAATCCTCAGGTGATGGATTCCAATATAAATGGCAGTGAAGTCATTTGAATTTCTAAAATTAATAAATATTTTGAAGTCTGGAAAAAATTCTACAGTTTAAAGGTCAATGAACTCAGTTGTAAGGAAGAAAACAACAAAATCTGTAAGAATGTGAATCCGTTTCTAGGTGACAAATCACAAACTCAGTAATGGCTGTAGACTTTCTATATTGGAGGAGCCTAGAGGCAGCCATACAGTTGGAAGAATGCAGGAAGCGTGGAGGAAGCAGAGAGACTTGTCTTGAAGCCTTAAAAAACAAAAACAAAACACTGAGAAATTTAAAAATCATTTCCCAAAATGTCAGATTTATGGCTTCTCTTTCAAAATCAAAATATCTATCAATAATTGAGCTTACATGTCTAAATGGCAACAATGGGCTGAGTAGCACATTTACTGTATATTTCACCCATTGAGTTTACAACCTCTGATCTAAATGAATTTTAATTGCAACCAATAATTGAAGTTTATAAATTTTGTCAGTGTAGAGAGGATGTTGGAGGCACCAAAATGACAAATTGAATTCTTCAGCATGTATGTATGGATCATTGTGTAATATCTTCCTACATTTTACCCTTTCTATTCTCTCATCTTAAGATCTCAGAGTTCAGGAGAGATCTGAGCTAGGGACACAGTTTTAGGGACCATCAGCAAATAGGTAGATGGTTAAAGGGAGTAAATGAGATTACTCAGTGAGAGCTTGTGGAGGGCTAAGGATGGAACTCCGGGAAGCACCAAATATTTAAGGGACAAACAGAAGAGACCAGCAAATGAAATAACAAAGAACTGTGAAAGATGTAGGAGAAATAAGAGAGCTTGGGATCATAAGTGTAAGGAGAAGCTAGTTTGAGAATGGATGGGCCAACTTATAGAATATTCAGAGGCTAAGTAAAACAGGAACTGAAAAGCATCTGGCAATTTAGATGTTGCCAAATGAGTTTTCGTTGGCTTTTAGGAGCGAAGTGTACATTGTATTAGGATGAAGAGTAAAATGTGAAGTGAGGAAGCAGTGGCAATAGAGTACAGTTTAGAAAAGCTTGGCTGTAAGGGGAAAGAGGCAGAGCAGTAACTAGAGAAAAATGCAGGGTCAAGGGAATTTTAGTTTAGTTTTGGGCTTTGTTCAATTTATTTTAATGATGGCAAAAATCTTAAGGGATATCAGATACAGGTTATCTGTAAAGATAAGAGGACCAAGGGAAAATTGATAGGAAGGGTAGGTGAGGAGGATTTGTGGAGCAGTATGGGTTTGCAGTTACATGAAAAAGATATGTGGTGATGAATGTCACCATTCAGTGTCACTGAGCCCCAAACTCTCCCTTCTGTACTCCGGGTTTGTGATGCAAACCAATCCTTGTTAGCTGGCTCCATTATATTGCACCTTTGGGCACCAGAGTGAAAGATGGGCAGGCTGGAGTAGGAAAAACGATTTGCTCTTTCCTGTCAGCTTGTTTGTCAGCATCACCTCAGCAACAGCTAGCCACCTTACAGAAGCAGATGGTTCTAGTCTCCAGCTAATTTTTTTTTTCCCCTCCAAGAATTAGCCCCACTGTAAACCCCTCAAAAGTGGCAGCATCAGCTAGGCAGTGGCCCCTCTTCAGAAGCCCTTCTCCAAGCTTCTAGGTTTTAATAACCCCTGTATCTTCTCTAGGGGTGATAGCTGCTTCCAGGTTACCTCATGGCCCCTTTCATTTTTTCATATTGGCAATACTCGTTTCTTTTTCTTTTCTTTTTTAAAAAACATACTTAGATTACATAAATGTTACATAAAAAATATAGGAGATTCCCATGAGCCTCACTCCCCACATCTCCCACATATTCTCACATTAACAACATCCTTCATTAGTGTGGTACATTCATTGCAATTGATGAACACATTTTGGAGCATTGCCAGTAGGCATGGATTATAGTTTACATTGTTGTTTGCATTCTCTCCCACACAATTCTGTAGGTTATGGCAAGATATATGATGGCCTGTATCTGTCATTGCAATGTCATTCAGGATGTGTTTAATTCTTATATTAATTTTTATCTGTTAAAATAGCAGGGGTTGTTACTGTTTTCTCAACTGGACCCTGAATTAAACAACGAGGACCTCTATTTCGGATGGTGACCAAGGTTGAGAGCTGTAAGTGGGGCTGGAATTTACAAGCTTCCAGCAGATATAAGTTGAATGTCTTTCTAGGTTAGATTCAGTAATATTAAGAGCTGTACTTGCTTATCATTATTTAAAAATAGTATTTTAAACGCAAACAAAAAATTATAGATGTTGATGAATTATGCATTGAAGATACTGCACTTCCAAACTCAAGTGTTTTATTTTCTCCCCCCACCCCACGTTGTCACTAATGTAAAGCATATTACACCAAAATGTTATGGTTGCCTTATAGGTGGTTAACTTCTTCCTCTTGTTCGCAACGCCAATTCTCATCCTACTACTCAACCTACATGAAAATGTCTATTTGGCCTTTGTACCTCTTAACCAATGGATTTAGGGCCATAGACACTGGTGATAAAAAGGGAAAGCAGTGGTTTCAGCTCTGTTGCTGGTTTCAACATTTTTTTCCATTTTACTGTTGGAAGGCCATCTTGGCGCCATTTGCCGGCATCTCCACAGAAGAGATAATCGTGAGATGCAGGGGAAAACTATTTTTTGAATACTGTTAGTAAAATCATTGCTCAGAAGCCAAAATCAAGACAGTAACATTTTAAAATAGAAAAATTCTGAAATTAGAGATGTGACACAATGTGAGGAGAACATCAGTGTAGGTCAAAGTGCCTTTTTATGAGAAATCCACTTTTACCATCTTAAAACAATTTCCCAACTCCCCAAAATTAGGTTAGACAAATTTTTATCTAACAGCTAAGGAAATAAATAATAATAATAAAACCAACCCAAACACCTCAAAACAAAACTAGAGATCTAATTTCTATAGAAAGGATGTAATGTACAGAGTTGAGTGTGGCCTCTGAATAATACTATGGGTTTATCTATCGTTTCCTGTGTGATCTATAACTAACCTCTGAGCTTCAGTTTCTTCTTTTGAAAAACAGGGATTAGAACCTCAGAGGGTTGCTGTGAAGGTCAGTTGAGATAATGTATGTAGAGTGCTTACCATGATTTTACACAGAGAACATGTTATTTTGAATAGCATGGCACACATAGTAGGTCCTTATATTTAATGTTCATATATAAAAGACTTCTGAACTACAGGGGACGTTACTACACCTGGGTGTCAGAAAATTTTTCTTTAAATAATTTGTAATGTTAGTTAAAATACTCTCATATAATTATTTTAATATCATTTTCCTAGATAAGTTCATTTCCAGCTTTAATGTTTCCTACTGATACAAGAATCAGATGCAAGAAATCTGTTTTTTCACCTAATTATTTTGTGATCTCCTTTCAATGGATAATTAACCAGAGGTACCAAGTAAATGAAGAGGGGAAAGCACTATAAATATATTTGATATAATTTTTTTTCAGATATCAGTGTTCATAAGAAATTATGGTTAGAGAACATCTAAGTAGTTAAAATAAAAAGTCTGGCCTCTACTAGAAAAATATATTTCTCCAATTACTGGAAAAAAATTATACCATTTTAGAAGTTTTAGCATTATAAATAAAACCCCTCACTCCACTTCCCACTGCAGCTATGACCCCATTTCTCTGCTCTCTGGCAGCAGAACTTTTCAAATAAATTTTCTACATTTGTCCTTCTCTACTTCTTACCGCATATCGCTTTCCTTCCATTTCTAAGACACATATCACCAACAATATTCATGTTGCTGAAACATACTGACACATCTGTCTTCTTCTTCTTGATGCCTCAGTAGCATTTGTTAGTTGACCCCTCTTTTCCTGGCTTGTGACACATTTTGTGGTTCCCTGCATTCCTCCTATATCTGCTTCTCTTGGCTATTTCTCTACCCCCAACCTCTAAATGTCAATACTTAGATGGGCCCTCTTCTCTGTTTATATGCTTCTCAGGGGTGATCTCAGCTAGTAAAATGACATTAAATAACATTTTCCTACTAATGACTCCCAAAATTGTACCTAGTCCTCTTCCTTGAGCTGCAGATATATATGCCATCAGCTACTTGATAGTTTCATTCAAATTTCTCGTACACACCCCAAGTTTAATTTTCCAAAACGGAATTCTTAATTTTCCTCACTTTCCCAAACCTGTTTCTCCTATTACATTTAAGTCAAATCAGAAACCTACAAGTTACTGTCAAGTGGTCAGGCAGTTTCTAACCAGCAGTACAGGTGTAGCTGCTAGGTTGGCCATAGACTACGAGCCCAAATAGACTTGGGCAGTTTATAACTTACACAAGCAGCAAAAAACAAGATCAGCATGAAGTCAGCTCCTTGCAAACTCCTAGTCCCAGGACAACACTGAACCTGAGGGGTCAGATGACAGATGATGTAAGTTCTGTTATTGAGGAGTCAAGCAGTTTTATGACCTGCATCTGTACCAGAGGGGATGAAGCTGGTCCATGCCTTACCAGAACCAGGAAATCAGCTGAGAAACTGCCTCATGGCAGCCTTCTACAATAGGGAGATGGATGGGAATGGCCTTGTGACAGCTCCTCTAAGACTGCCTATGTTGCCATAGAAGATACCTATCTTCTAAGATAGATGGTTTCTAAGATGACTTTCGTCAGAATGTGGTTGAACTTTGCCTACATAATCTATAGGCAATGAGCAAGGTCACCAGGGCGCCATGCCAGAGCTATTACCCTATAGTTATCTGATTCAATGTATTCTTCTGCACTCTTATCCAGCCCATTAAACTGTTGGTTCTACCTCCAAAATATATCTGCTGTACACTCCTTCAGCCATTATAAATCCAAGGCACACCATGTCCTATTTGGACTATTATAATACATTCTCCTGCCCTCTTACCACCCATTCTCCACACAGCAGCTAGAGTAATATTTTGAAAGTGTAAATCAGATCACAGCACACCCTGGCTTACAAAAATGTCAGTGGCTTCCAATTACACATCAAATGAAATTTACTCTTAACCATGAACTACAAGGCCTTCCTTACATGACCTAGCCTCTAACTACCCCTTCCCATATCATCTCTTACCAGTCCCTCTCACTGATGATGCTTCAGTCACAGTGGTCTTTTTTTTCTCAGAACATACCAAATGCTTTTTCCCACCTCTGGCATTTTGTAGTTGCTGCTCCCTTTGCTCATATTATGCTGCACCAGGCTTTTTTACCTGGCTAATTCCTGCTCAGCAATGAGGTTTCAGCTAAAAGTCATTTCTGCAGACACCTCCTGATCTATTGAAGGTAGTCACTTGACTCCCAGTTACGCTTTGTCCTATCGCCTTGTATAAGCCTTAATTGGGATCTGTGATTTTCTTATTTATATATCTTCATGTTTTTGTCAGTCTCTATTACCAGAATGTAAGCTTCAAAAGCACAGGAACTTGTATGTCTTTTTACTGCTACATCCTTAACACGCTGCCAGACACAGTAGTCTCCAATATTTGTTGGATGGAAAAAGTTATTTATAGTGTTTTTTTAAAATAAAAAGCTAGGGCAAAAAACATTAATACTCTATATTTTTTAGCAGTTAAAACACATCAAACATTTTCAAGGTTAATTCCATCTTGCTTTCCTAGTTTACTCCCTTTGATCTTCATGTCAGATTTAATAAAATAACTATTTTTATAAGCCAGGAGTCAGACCCCTTGCATGTTAATGGAGTAAAACCAGTAATAATCAAACAATTTATTATTTTTAAATGTAAAAATGTGTTTATTCACAGTCTTTGAGAACTTACCATTCCCTCAAAAAATTCTTTATGAACAAAATGCCAAGAAAAATTTCAATAGTAGCTTAAGCCAAACCAAAAATATACATCTGATGTATACAAACTTTAAAAAGCGTAACACAGGCAATATGAGTGTAGATTACCTTTAAAATATTTCCAATGATATAGCTACAACTTAAATTAAGACAGACATAAATAAAAGCATTTATCTAATATGTTATATTTACATATTTAGTCAAAGTGTCATATTTATTTCCATGACATAAAAAAAGATGTAACTACAGATGTCATTGCCTTGCAGTTCAAATATTGAAAGGGCCATTTTTTTTTTTAAGTACACCATGAACTTTAAATTTACTATTTATATCTGGACCTTCCTATATTTTTAAGAATATGTACTGTCATTGTTGCAAGAAAAAGAAAAAAAAAAAACCACTAAGG
>JAQZBX010110624.1:0-10359 GCA_029593785.1 Cabassous unicinctus
GAACCCGGGCCTCCCATATGGTAAACGGGGGCTCTATCCACTGAGCCACACCCACTTCCCATCTTCCTCCTTTTTTATCCACTATACTTTATTCAGTCATAATGCGTATAACTTCATACAAAATGGTATCGATTTAGGAAGACAAAAGTAAGTTTCTCAGAGACATTTACTTCAAGGCAGAAAGACTTAAACATGATGGGAAAAAACTCATCCTACAAAGACACAGTGACTGGAAAGTGACACCTTTCAACTGGCTCAGTTCCTGAGTAGAAGCATCCTTCTGTTAGTATGTTGCCCCCCAAAGTTAAAATACTAAGTTTAACAAACATTTCTTCACTCTTGTCAGACCGCAGTACAAACGCCACAGCTCATCGATTCATGTGACAGACTCAGGCCTGCGTTCCCCTCTATCAACTATTAATGCTCATACTAGTTCTCAAACTCTTCAGCCATGAGAAGTCTTCTTTCTCAACACTTGCATCTACGTAAAGGAATCATTCCCGTAGCTAAGGATAAGTACCCGAGGGGACTCAGAGAACACACCGTTTAAGACTTCTAAAAACTTGGTGACACAGACTGTAATCAAGAGGATGAAACGTATAAGGTCATGAAAGAACTTCCTGTTCACAAATGCAACCTACAGAATAGAGACTGTGAATAACAGTGTGTATCTTCCCACATAAATTCTCTAAGCTGCCCTCCCTGGGTGAGTAGACACCCGCACTCCTTAGGAAAAAGCACGGTTGAGCTCAAGGGGCCAAAGCTAAGAAAGAAGTCCAGGTGTCTAACCCTTCGTCTCCTGGCAATCAGCAGGCCCCTTTTCCACTCCTAGAGGCAGCACTTCATAGCCTCATGTATTATTTTCAAGTCTATAATAAGATGCCTGGATGCTTAGCATTTGAAGTGCTGCTTTCTAAAGTGTTGTCATAACAACAGGAATAAAGTGAGGACTGTAACTCGGATTTGAAAGGACTGCCTTCGTTTTAAGCACATTACTTTACTTTCATTTTGCAAGGGTTTAGCTGTAACCTCCTACCTCAAACAAAGGCCTTGCTGATGACATTACCATAACTCAGTGATTTTAGCTTTATTTGTCATTCCATAATTGCCAGTCAATCCACCATCAGTTCAAATTACTTGTTAGGATGGCCAGAAATAAATTAACTGGCCATATGAAGGATCTATCAGTTGGACGATGTAGGCCATTTCTGAAAAGCTTTAACTTCAAACAACTTCTTATCTTTTCTCTGAGATGAGATATGCCATGTGGCTTTATTTATAAGGCTCAATTCCATTTTCCACCCAACTGTCATGCCCATTAATGAATACCAGCGTTAGTCACACATTTGGGGCATAATTATACTTCTTCACACACTGTTGGGGACGTTCTCCCAGAACCTAATGACTCTTTCTGTTTAAGGATTGCCAAAGGTACAGCTCAGCTCTAGTGAGAATAATAAAAAATATGAGCTTATAAAAATGGTAATTTCAGCAAAAGTCAAAGTAGCAATAGAAGAGATGTCAGTATCATTTGGGTTGCTATTTTGAAGGAACGAAGCAAAAATCACCATTAGCTAGAAACGAGTTGCCAGCTCTGGGGATAAACAGGCTGTGTGCGCGAGTGCCTGGAGGAGGTGGTAACACCAGGCACGGGGCCATTTTCTTCTATGTTGGAACTTTGTTTTCGAATCTGGATATTAAAAAATGAGGGTTTATGGTGGGTGTGTTTTCCCCTCAGCAGGATCAGCCAAGCTGTCTGCGTAGCCCGTGTTCCCTTTCGAAATACAGGGATTTTGTTGTTTTTATTATTCTTTTTAATAGGTAGATCCACTGATTATTGCAAACAGCCCGTCTTCAAGAGCAAAATGCTCTTTCTTTATGACCACGATGTGTGGTTTGCACCAAAGGAAGGTCTAGCAACGCTCTAGACTTTGCGTTTTAAAATGAGTTATGACAACAGTAGTCAAAATCAACCCAACCCCTCACGAGAAAGCCAGTTTTATGACTTGAACCATTTCCCTTCTAATTATCCTGAGCCAAGCTGCTGCTCTCTGCATTTATTCAATCCACCAGAATGGAAGAAGAAACAGTTTTCATTTTCCCAGGGGCAGAAACAGTGTCAATTATCTAGATGTTGCCACGATTGACTGTCCCAGTGAATAGACATGCTATTAACATTTCTCCTTTACTCTGTCAAGTGATTCAACTAGGCTTTCCTTAAAATAGCTTCAGCATACTCTGCTGTCGTAGTTTGGGGAGGAGGGGAAGAGAAGGGGGAGGGGACAGTCATGTTAAATGATTTGCTTCTTCTGAATATATTTCTCCACCGGTAAAATGTGTGTGGTTTTATAATTAGCACTTTCTATTTGATTGGTAAAAGTCAGCTATGTCTTTAAAGGGCAAGTTCTACGATTGATGATTCCACACTAAGCGCTTTCCGGGTGTTTTCTCATTTTCTCCTCGCAACAACCTCGGTGACTTGGGTACTATTACCCTCTTTTTATAGACTAGGAAAGTGGGGCTTAGCAAGGACGGGTGACTTGGGTTAAACCTGTGCGGTCCTGGCTACAGAGCCTGGCTACCTTGTACTAAGCATTAGAGCAGTTCCCGAATACAGATGGTACCTACCCTCAAGAAGTCTGTAGCCTGGTGGAAGAGATGAGACACTCAGGCAATAATTATAATAATTATAATTATAATACAGTGAGTCCTTGAATGTGTTCACTCCAGCCAATAAGGCAAAGTTCTGTGGCTCACAAGCAGAGATCCCTCTGGCTGAGCTGCTCAGATAAATGCTTCAAGACCCAGTTGCTTTTGCATCAAAATTAATTATAGTGATGGATTACAACCCATTGGATAATAAGCATCTAGGAATCCTACCAATAATAAGTAAACAAATTAATAAATAAAGGTATTGGAGAAAGTTCTTTCTTATAGTAGGAAGAATGATGGAATTAGAAGAGTACCACGTTTCCACCATCATAGTAATAACTGATTTGGGCAAGAATCATCAGGGGATTCTAAAACTCCTGATTTAGAGAAGCAAGATATTTGCATAGCCTCAAAGCACTTCCTCACCAACTACTTATCAATTAACTTTCCACACCACCTTAACCAAAGTTCGAAGATCAAAGTTAACGTCACCACTGATGAGGACAGCTGACTCCATGTGCCTTCTGATGTGACGCCCTGAGGACAGCAATATCACATCACGTAGTGTGATGTCGCTGCCAAAAATACATGGCCTGAATCTAATCATCAGAAAACACCAGGCAAACCCAAACTGGCCTGTACTCTACAGATATGTCAGTGTCATTGAAGACACATGAAGGCCAAGGAACTGGCCTAGATGAAAGGAGACTAAAACACATGATAGAGGCAGTGCATAATCCTGGATGGCTCCTGGAATTCAGGGGCAGTGTGGGGGTGGGGGAATGTGATATAAGGAACATTATTGGGACAATTTGAATAAGACCTTTACATTCGATAATAGTACTATATTGATGCTAAATATCTTGATTTTGATCATTTTACTGCGGTTATGTGAGTGCCCATATTTTTAGGAAATATACTTTGAAGTATTTAAATTTAAGAGTAAATGAGCATTATATCTGCAAATTACTCAATGAGGTGGGAGGAGGACATATATATGTAAATATGTACATAGAAATTATTGTCAAATGATTCAGGAACATTAAGAGAGGATGACAAAGTAAAATGTGGCAGCTGTTAGAAAATGGTGAATCTAGGTAAAGGGTATATGATAGGTTTTTTGTACTTTTCTTGCAACTTTTCCGTAAAGTTTCTGATTGTTTTAGAAATAAAAGGTTAAAATGTTTTTGGGGCTTTAAACTGGTCTTGCAAAGTACCCAGGTTTTCAGTCCTTACCAGCTAATGTTTTAAAGTAGCTCTGCTTTTTAATTATCTAAAAAAATGCTATCCTCAAAAAGATGTAGGATTCCAGCTTCCCTAGATATCCAGAGCATACCCATCCTTCTGGGCGTGGCTTCCAGGCCTCGCCAAAGTCTTCTCTTCTTCCTGGCACTTCCTGGCTGCCTCTGCCTCCTTTATCTCCTTCTCTTTGAGAGCTCTTTCTTATTTTAAATGTTATTATTCATATCAACAGCTAGTCTTATGGAGTCCAGGCTGCATTTCAGGCACTGTGTAAGCTCTCTTAGATGATCTCATTTGAACCTCACAAAAATCCTCTGAACTGGGGAAGCGGATGTGGCTCAAGTGATTGGGCTCCCGTCTACCATATGGGAGGCCCTGGGTTCGATTCCCGGGGCCTCCTGGTGAGAACAAGCTGGCCCATCCGCGCTGCGGAGAGCTGGCGGCCTGCACCATGGAGAGCTGGTGCAGCAAGGTGATACAACAAAAAAGGGAGACGACACAAAAAGGACACACAGCAAATGGACAGAGAGAGCAGATAGCGAGCGCAAAAAAATAGAAATAAAAGCAACAACAATGGGGGGGGGAGGAGAGAAAAATTCCTCTGAACTGTTTTTCCTTTTTTACGGATGAGGAAACCGAAACTCAGAGAAGTGAAGGAACTTGCATAAGTTCAGAAAGTCAGATCTGTCTGCCTCCAGAGTCCTCATTCTTGTCTTTGCTACTTGGAGCGTTGAGAAATCGGAACCACTTAAAAGTCCTCTTCAGGTTATTGCTTACATTAAAAATTGTTTCCCATCTGCTTTATGTTCAGTCATTTTTTTTCTTCTCCAATTAAGTTATTAATTTTTTAAAAGCAGGGACCAGTCTTAGGTTCTTTTTGGGTCTTGGACACCAGGCACTGCTAGTGTTGAGCATATAGTATGCACTTAATAATTACGTGTTGATGGAGTCTTAGGAAACATGGAAAGAAAACCACCCATGTCAGTTTCCAGATATTCTCAAAAACAGTTTCTCTCTTTCTCTTCCTTCCTTCATTTCTTTCAAGTTAGTTCAATGTAAGTCCTAACTATAACAACCTTTGGTCTTCCCAGGCACTTCATTTTGTATAAAGCACTTCCGTGTTTTCTGTAGATCTTTAAGCAGAAGTCTTACCACCTACAAGCAGGATAGGAAGTCGGGTTAGAAGGTGTCCAAGGAGCCTTCTGACTGTAAGACGAAATGACATTTTGATCTCAGTTGAACCTTACAATGCTTGCCTGTTAAAACAGGGCTGAATCGCCACTCTCATCCTACAGATACAGAATCTGAGGTTCAGCAAGTTTAGTACTTACCGGGAGGCCAATAAGAACCCTTGACCATGGTTCTTCCATCTCCTTGTCAAGGAGTGAGGCTCTGTCTATAATTTATTTTCTTCAATTTACATTATTTGCCTTAGTCAATCAGTATAATGTCTAAGGCATGTATTTAGGATTTGGAGAGCAAACAATGTTGACAAGGGAGAAGCAAATACGTTAGCATTGCCTTGATTTATTTTAAAGTAGTACATAAAAAACTAGCTAATGACTTCAACATAGCTACCTTTTTTTTTTTTTTTTAAGATTAGTCAACTGTTCTGTAATAGGTACCTTGCAACCGTATAATAAGCAAGCACCTATTTTTAGGATTCATCGTGAATAATCATTTAGCATAGCAGGCTATTTACATTTGCCCCACATGCCTCTTTCAGACAACTGAATTATACTTCTGCTCTTGACCGAGATGTGGGGGAGCATAAACAGGATGGCAGTAGTTAGGAAAGGAGAACAGAGGGACACAAACTAGGCATGAAGAAATGCCTCAGAATGCTCAGCGGGCAGCGGGCTGCATCTCACGTGGCCTCGTTGGGGGAAGAGATCAAACCAGGAGAAAGTTCAGCTCTCAGGTAGCTGCTTATTGACACAGCTTTTCCTTCCAAGTCCTTACGTTTGCAGAAGTAATGATGACTTTTGCTAGAAGCTGATAGAGTGATTTTTTTTCAGGGTGCCATAACTACCTGACCCCCTTCTCTTTAATTGAGGAAAAAGTCACGTAGTATAAAATTCGCCATTTTAACCATTTTAAAGTGTACAATTCAGTGGCTTTCAGTGCATCCACAATGCTGTGTGACCACCACTTCTGTCTAGTTGAAGACCATTTTCATCACCCCAAAAGGAAACCCCGTACTCATTAGCAGTCACACCCCACTACCTGTTCTCCGTAACCCCCGGCCACTATGGAGCTGCCTTCTGTCTGATAGAGTGATTTTTTAAAATCACTTTACTGATGTAAAATTCACACACCATAAAATTTACCTATTTTAAGTACACAGTTTGATGAGTTTTAGTAAATGGTCTACAGTTGTGCAACCATCGCCAACAGTACAGATTCAGAATATTTCCATCATCCCCAAAAAGTGCCCTGGTGGCCCTGTGCCTCCTCCCGTCCACTTGAAGAATTGAACGTAGTGACCTGTTGGCCTGTGGATCAATTGCCTGAATGCAGTTCAGTCTTGGAATCGTTTCCTTTTGGGGGGATAGACTCGCTGGCTCAAGCTAATCAAACTCACAAGAGAGGATAAACCAGAATACCAGGTTATAAAAATGGCATATATAAGACCGTTTTTCTTTGAAACTGAACAAATGTATGTTAATACTATAAGATGTTAATAACAGACAAAAAAAAACCCAAAAACCCATTATGCTAAGTGAAAGAAATCAGACACAAAGTACTACATATTGTATGATTCCATTTATGTAAAATGTAAATATAAATCAATGTATAAAGATAAAATTAGATTAGTGGTTAGGTAGGGCTGGGAAAGGACTGCTGAGGGGTGGGAGTTTTTCTTTTTGGAATAATGAAGTTGTTCTAAAATTTTTTGCGGTGATGAATGTACAACATTGTGATTATACTAAATGCCTTTGATTATACACTTTGGACAGATTGTATGGTATGTGAATATATCTCAATAAAACTGCTTAATAAATAAATAAATAAATATGGAAGAATGGCCAGAAATAGCACCTCTGTACAGCAGGGGAAGCATAGAGAGTTTGAGAGGTGAAGAATTTTCTTGTTTGTTTTTTTGTTTATTACTATTATGGAAATAATGAAAATGCTCTAATAATGATTGAAGTGATGAATGCACAACTATGTGAGTATACCAAATACCATTGATTGTACACTTGGGATAACTGTATGCTTTATTAATATGAATCAATAAAATTGATTTGTTTAAAAAAAATTTTTTAACAAAAAATATAGAGTGAGAAATAGAACTCTCACCTAGACTGGGCTTCTCAAACATTTTTCTTTCACTCTTACTACTTCTGCTGGTAGGTAGCACTACCTCGAGCTGCAGTTTGGGGTCTGCTATGGGACAGACGTCCCTTATCAACCCATCCTCCAAATAACCCACCAACGTTGATTTCTATCGTTTTGGTTTTTCTTAAGAGCGAGGTCATCTCTAAGTTCTGCAGATAGCTGGCTATTTCCCCTCTAAATTGCAATCATATTCCAACTTTTATTTCTAATCCACCAAGGAAGGAGGCCTGGTGGCAGGAACTCTTGATCCTTTCATCTCTTTATCTGTCTGAATCTCTTGGGCAGTCCCTGCAGCCCCATGTCTTCTCCAAAACCTGCCTGCCGATTTGACAGAGATGGATCACAAAGATACAAAGGGCTTCAGGTCAGGTGGTGGCACACAGCATCCACCGCAAGCCGGCAGCATACCAGTGTCACAGGGTTCTTAACAGAAAACGCAATATCCTATACCGATTTTGAGTTCAAAAGAGCCTGGTATGTATTTAATGGGGACTTAGCACTGCCTCATGGGGGATAAGGCAGAGGTTTCTTTGCATAAAGAGTCAAGTGGAGAAGCACCTGTGGCTTTCTGACTTCTGTGTCATAAGGTTCAGCTCAGACCAGTAGGTTTGTTCAACTCTTAGTCAAGATGCATGAGATTCTTCCAGGAGGATCCCATTCTTCCCAATGGCTGTGGGAATGGCAGGGCTCATGCAACAAAGCCAGGTGTGATCTGAGCCATCCTGAGCTCAGGATCTGAGCCATCGCAGTTTTACTGTTTGCTTACAAGTGGAAACCTTTCTGGGATTTAATACACAAAAATTAATATTAGTTCCGCTGGAGTGGTCAAAGACACCAGGTGAGGAGTCGGTATCTTAGGGGCTGGAAAACCTTTTGCAAAGCCCCAGCAGTTTTAAGTAGCTGCGTTCAAAGAAGAATTTGTCGTTTCCTGTGGAACTTCTAGCTTTTTGGATACTATGATATTGGGTGACCTTTAGCAATATATATTGGGTGTCGTTCATACTACAAGGAGTACCGGCCCATCTCTAAAAGTTTTGCAGACTAAAATATAGAAGTCATAATAAGGAGAATCTGGATTGTCCCGGTGTTTTGCAATTTATGAAACCTAACACGTTATTTCTTGGAAATCTTATTTCTCCTCTGCAAGATTTATAAATATAAACAACTTTGCAAATATAATTGTTGCCCAACAGGGTTCTCTTATATGTTAGATCTTATAGTAGGGGCTCTCTCTTGCCCTCCCCTTCCAAATATGGACAACTCCAGATGGCTGCAATTTCAAAATAAGAATTTTGCCCTTCACAAATAATACCCAAATGCATTCTCTTTGTAAAAATTATAACAATACAGATAAAATTAAAATCTTCCTGACCACCACTCAACCCCACCCCTCCATAAACTGTCTTTGTATACTCCCAGAACTCTTCTATTCAGGTACATAGTTTTATTTTGTTTGGGTTTTAACGTTGCCATTATCATATTCTGTTTGTTTGTTGTTGTTGTTTGTTTGTTTTTGTCCTGGGGACCTTCCTATGTCGGCATAACATTTTTAACTGCTACGTAGTATTCCACCCCATGCCACAATGTGGTAACCATTCCTGCAGTGGCTGACATATCACTTCCCACTTTTCCTCGGTGACAAACATCGCTGCTAACCCACGTCCCTGCAGGTGAGTTTTGTGCACTTGGGAGTTTCTCTGGAGGAGACACCAAGGAGTAGGAATGATGTGTTAAAGGCTAAACACGCCGTCAGTTTTGGAGAGATATTGTTAGATTGTCCCCCAAAGTTTTAGTACCACTTTAGCATCCTACCAGCGGTGATACTGTGATTCTACTGCCCCCATTTCTTTAGGTTAAGGCTTTTTGTCCTGTGGAACATCCTCCATTAAAATGCAAATTACTAGGTGGGGTAACCTAAGTCCTTAGAGCCTCAAAATGAGAAGCAGAGCTCTGTTGTGCTGGGAGCTGGTCAGCAGGACCTCGAGAAAGCTTCAGAATTAGATCCAGACTTGATAGACCCTGTAGTGGGAGATGTTTTGTACACTCGCCGGCCTTTAGTGCCTCTGACTCCACCCTGCCCCAGCCCACTCCCCTCCTTTCTCCAAGGTCCTTGTTGTGTGTGTGCAGCCACGCTAGCTTCATTGCTGTTTTTTTGTGCAGTGGGGCAGTCTTCAGGGGGATTGATAGCAGATTAGAGATCTTAGCCAAAATCAGCTGCCGGTCAAATTCTTTTCTGGTAGATAACGATCATTTCTAAGACCAGAAAGGCAGAACAGAATGGTAACAACACCATTCAGCTCCTCACATTCCACATGTAAATTATTATTAATTTAGGAGGTACTAGGCATCGAACCCAGGACCTCATACTTGGGAGGCAGGCGCTCAACACGGAGCTCCACCCACTCCCTACCACGTGTAAATTTGATGAAAACTTTCTGAAGATTTTTCCCACCCCAAAGCATTTTGCAATCTGCTGTCTTAGAACCCAGGACATATGTTCATTTTGTTCTCAAGAACGTTTACAAAGAAACAGGGAGCAGCACGGGCATGCTTTATGCGCCCCAGGAAGGTAGTCTTAATGCAATGCGGACAGACCAACCCCTCAGGAACCAGCAAAGAGCAGTGAGGAGAAACTCAGTAAGGCCTCAAGTGAGCGTCGGGGGTGTTAAGAAACCAGAGAGAACCTTATCTGCAGCTGCATTTTGTCCAGCCACTTGGGCACTAAAAAGTACTTTCATTGGCTGTTCATACTTCGATCAGATTGCTTTTAAAATTCTAGAAAATGTTGCAATATGTAGCCTTCTGGCATCTAGCTGGACTAGGATTTGTGTCCCACCGAGATCAAAGAGCAAGCCTAAAGGAAGGTCTTCTGCCACTGACTCAGCCCCTGTACCCTGCAAGAATGCATACAAACCCTAGAGCTGCTTTCTCGTGGAGAGGAAGGCGGGGAGGGGATTTAAAAACCTGCAGCCCCAGCCGGGAAAGAGACTGTTTGCCCTTCTCTCTCTGGGGAAGCAACCGGAACCAACCTCCTCCTTTTGCTGGGCTGCTGCTAGAGCTCGGAGGGGTACAGCTGGATGGATTACTAGAGTTCTGCTGCTGTGCTTGGTTTTCTTGTTTTTG
>JAQZBX010110625.1:0-10361 GCA_029593785.1 Cabassous unicinctus
ACTAGTTTCCAGCACCACATAGTTCACAATCAGATAACTGGAGATGGAAAGCTAAATGAGTGCATGCAATAATATGTTATATGAAAAGGGCACAGCAACCCAAAAGCAATAGTGCTTATTTTCTACTGGGGTTAAGAGTTGGGTGGGGATAATGATGGTGTCAGGAAATGCTTCATAAAAGAGATGATATGAGACATTTCTCAAAAGAGAAAGGATATTTCAGTCTCTTTTTAGACTTGGTGGCTTTTAAAGATTTTTATTATTTTTTAAAGAAATGTTTATGTTTTAATTAAAAACTGGCAGTATAGAAAATGTAGAAAACACAGAAAAGTAGAAAAAAATTACTTGTAGTTCCCCTACTAAAATTCAATCATGGCTAAAGATTTTGGGAAATATTTTTCAGTATAGGTCTTTTTCTACCTCTACAGAATATTCATTATAATAATTGTACATTTTTAACTCAGATTGCACTATCTGAACACATCCCTGCTCAACTGATTATTATGGTTGATAGGTTCTACGATGGCCCCCAATAACCCCCACCTAGTGTTCATGCCCTTGTGTGATCCCCTTCCGTTGAGAGAAGGCTGGACTAATGGCTCATGTCTAATGAATAGAATAGAGCAGGTGGGATGGGATGCCACTCCCATGATTAGGCTACAAAAAGGCGGTGTTTTCCATCTTGAGTGCCCTCCCTCATCCTCTAGTTTGCTTGTTCTGAGGAAAGCCAGCTGTCATATTATGAACTGCTTATGCAGAGCCCCAGGTAACAAAGGACTGGGATTTCAGCCATCAGCCGGTGAGGACTTGAGGCCGGCGAACTACATGAGTGAGCTTGGAGCAGAATCCCCCACCCACCACTCACCACCGACAGTCCAGTGACCTTTCCACTATCTAGTGAGTCTAGTGAGCTGTGGCTGTGTCCTCTCCAGCAAGGTTCTTCTCTTGTGTACTCTATCTCTACCTTAAGGGTGATGTCTGCTCCTTATATCTGCTATTTCTATATTCTTTACGGTAATCATTACTCCTCACTAGCCAATCTCTTGTTATTCAAATTCCCTGTTACAGTTAATAATTCTTTATATTCAACTTTCCCTGTATAAACATCCCTGTGGTTTGTCTTTCTTTATTGGATCAATGTTGTTACAGAATTTACAGCAGTAGTAGTTGCAGGAACAGTCCCACACAAATGGTATTTGGGGATTGGTTTACATGTGGTGAAATCACAATTATTCAAGCTACCACCTGTAGTTGATTGTGACAAATTGTTGTCTTATTTTGCCAGGCTGTTATGACAAATACCAAACAATCGGTTGGCTAGAACAACAAGTATGTATTGGCTCATGGTTTCAGAGGGCAGAAGTCCAAAATCAAGGCATTGGCATTGACATTCATTCTCCCCCAAATATGAAGCATTTTGGTGCTGGCTTGCCAAGTCCTTGGGGTTCTTTGGCTTGCATTTCTGTTCCCATCAAAGGCAATCTCTCTCTCTCCTTGTGTCTGCTTCTACAGTTTCGACTGACCTTTAGCTTCTGGCTCCTCCCTCTGGCTTCCTCTGACTTCCGGCTTCTGGTTTCTTCTCTTTTTAAGGCCTCAAGGAATATGGAGGAAGACCCACCTTGATTCAGTTGGGCCACACCTTAACTAAATATAACATCTTCAAAAGGTCCTATTTACAAATAAATTTACACCCACAAGAACATAGATTAAGATTAAGAACATGTCTTTTGAGGCAGTATATAACTCAATCTACTACATTGTCAACTGAAGCACATGCCTTGGGAGCCTAACTAGCTGTTGCCCTTGTCCATTGTGGCAGTATTCACAATGATAAGGACTGTGATATAGATGGATGAAGTGTGCAAGATTGCTTACAAAGGGAAAATTACAAGCTAAGGCCTGACACTTCTCAGTTCTAGCCACAATCTGAGAACCAGAGAGCTACCACGACAGCCCTAAAAGAGGTTTTTATTTCTTGTAGCAACCGAGTTCATATTGCTGATAATCAAACACAAAATGTAATTGTGTGCGTGGCTGAATTACAAAGGCAATTGAATTCAAAGTCTTACCGAGTTTTGCATATGAAAGTCAGTCTATTTATTAGTAAGGATTGAGATACTGAAATTTGGAATGGGGTCATCTGGTGCACCCAGGTGAAACTAACAATTTCGAATGCTCAACCCATTCTGTGCCTTTCTTACCAGTGAAAGTTGGTTTTCCATCCTCGGTTGAGATTAGCCTTCCACTGCTTGAAAAACCTTGTGATAACCTAACCAGCATCAGGTGCTTTGAAAAATGATGTCAAGTTTCCTCAAAACCCACCACAACCATCCCCTGTTGACACCAGATTCATAAACAGGGTTAAATCTTAGCACACTCATGAGGACAAGTACACTGTATGACCAAGATTAAATGGTTTACACACAAAAGGATTGAAAGATTTTGCTTATATATATTAGCAGAAAGCTGGGGAACATATGTGGGAGTTGATTACAAGACTGTTAAACCAGGGAAGGAAGACTATAACACTAGACGAGCCTGAATTCATTATATGTGTGAACTTACTAGAGATTTCAGGATTAATGCGTTATTTCAGAGTATAAAGGTAGCTCTAACAGCTTACTTGGTTAGTTGACTAAAACTTGGAAATAGTACCCTGTAGTTAGTGAGGATGAGATGCCAAAGCTGCTGTGACATAAGGTAGAGGAAGGAAAAAAAGACATAAGAAGATAGTAATGTTGGACTTGATTTATCACGTGTGACTTGCATACGCCCTCCACCAAACTATATTCCACGAGAAGGACCAGAAGATACTACCTTAACTAATGCTTTGAGAAATAGATTAGTGGAGTATATCACCTGCACTCTTTAAAAGCTCTGTGGTTATTCTGCTTTGTAGTCCGGGTATGAGTGTTGGGAATGCCTCACTTGAGATGGGCTTCTGGATTTCAACAGGGATGGTGGGATTCCAGAGTATCAGAAGCCAAGTGACAGCACTTAACTGCCAAAGACAAGATAAGCACGTCTACCAAAAAAAAAAAAAACAACTTCAGGGTATGTAAGCTATCAGTGTGCTTTGTCTCACAGAGCTCTTTGGCAGTGGCTAATTGTTCTTGGTAACCCTGAGAATGAAATAGATGGGCAGCCTACTAGAGCATTGCTTGATACAGGGGGAAAGCTCTAGGTCTAGTAGCTGAAAATCCAGCCGAGTCTCCACAGTGGAGAGTAATGGCCACTTACCCAGTTTCTAGACCTAAATCTATTCACAGGTCCAGATGTGAGAAAGACAGTGCATTGGGGAAAAGGAAATGCCCAGTCTTTTAAGGGATTACTAGACACTAGATATGAATTGATGCTAATTCCTGGGGACCCCAAACACCATTTGGCCCACCAGTCAAAGTGGGGGCTTACAGTGGTCAGGTGATAGGTGAAGTCTTCTCAGGTCTGACCCACAATGGGCCCAGTTGGTCCATGAATAACTGTGGTTATTTCCCCAGTTCCTAAATGTATAATTGGAATGGACATACTCAGTGACTGATGGAATTCCTATTTGGCTCACTGATCCATGGGCCATTATGGTAGAAAGGGCTAACTTGAAGCCTTTGGATCGTCTGCTCCCTTCCAAGACACTAAATCAGAAAGAATTCTGTACCCCTGAAGGAATTTCAGAGATTGTAAAAGACTTAAAATAAGCAGGGGTGGTGATATCTATCACATCCACATTTAACTCACTAATTAGGCCTCTGCAGAAGTCAGATGGATCTTGAAGAAGGACTACGGACTGTTATAAACTTAATCAGGTGGTGACTTCACTGCAGCTGCTGTCCCAGGTATATTATTTTCGCCAAGCCCCTGGAGATTGGTGTGCAGCTATTGACCTGAATAACGCTTTTTTTTCTCCACACAACTTTTAAGGACTTCCAGAAGCAGTTTATTTTCGTCTAGAAGGATTAACATTATGCCTCCACAGTGTTGCCTCAGGTCATGTCAACTCCCCAGCACTTTGTCAGGATACAGTCCATAAAACATCACACTGTTTCACTGCATTGACAACTTTTGCTGATTGGTTCTGTTGAACAGGAAGTAGCAAGCCCCTTCGATGCCTTAGTAAACATGTGACCTAGCAGATGAGAGGTAAACCTCACAAAGATTCAGGAGCCCACCAACTCAGTGAAGCTTCTGAGGGTTCAGTGGTCTCAAACCTGTCCATACATCCCCGCCAAACTGAAGGATAATTTCCCGCACCTCACACCAAGGAAAAAAGACACTGTACTTGAGAGACCTTTTTGGGTTGGGGGTGGGGGGCAACATACATCGCATTTGAGTGTGCCAGCAACAAAAGGCTGAATGACTGAGACAAAGACATCGGGAATAAAGGTCTGAGTCACATAATCAGGTAATGAGCCCCAGCCTGCTGAAGTCCTGAGTGAGAGTGAGAGAAATACGGACTAGGTAACGGAAGAAGGAAGTCATAGATAAAAAACATGGAACTCTGCCCTCTGGAAATGTGCAGAAATCTGTGCTCCAGTGACATCGAGGTAGCTGTTGCTGGGGAGGTTTCAATTACAGTTTCAATTTAAAAACTGAGAAATATGATGGCTTTGCAAGTTTTCTATTTGCTTGTGATATGTATGCTTTTATTTCTATATTATAACCATTTTCTTCTTGTATATAAGTTGTTCGAAATTAACTTTACAATTTAGTCTATACATAGAATATTCAAGAGGCTTGTGACTAAATTTAAGGAGTAACTAATATATTGGTTAATAGCAATATTGCAGTAATTATGAGTTTCAGGACCACGTGCCTCTTCATTTTGGGGAATGGGGAAGAGCGTCACTTGTAAGAAAAATAGTGGTATCCCGTTAAGTAGAAATATTGTTTGCTTTTCTACATGAGAGTTCCAATGTGTAGAAGAGTGCGTGTGGAAGCCAGGTAGTCAAAAGGGTAGACTGTGCCTTTCAGCTCTGATCCATCCTTCTGCGTGCTTTTTTGGAAAAGGTCTTTTCTCTGCCGGCTGGCAGGAGAGGGATTTGGAGACACACTGCGGGAAGAGAAACGGCGGTGCTTCTTGGCTCTGGTGTGCTTGCCCGCTGAGTCCTGCGTCCGCATGGCTTCTCCTTGGCCGGGCTGACCGCCGAGCATGCAACCCCCAGCGTCCAGCTGCTGGAGTACACGCGGCTTCTTCAGTGGCACCTGGTGGTCTTGCAGCAAGTGGCAGCCAGCAGCACCCAGGGGCCAGAGCTTTCCCAGCACTCCTCTCAGGCAGATGTGTAGTGGACTGCTCCCCAAAAAAGTGCTCCTGGTACTCTCGAGGGTAGATTTCCACCAAGTTCCAGCGCACAGCGCCACAGCAGCTTTTCTGCCATCCAATGAACCACATCCGTGTCCTTTCCAGCAACACGCGCGTCTCAGCCAGGCGGACAAGTGCCCTTCCTCCAGCACTCTACCAGGCGCCTTGTACGAGAAGATCCTACGGTTTTAAGAGTTCTATTTACTATCACTAGCCAATGCCTCATTATTTCACTCCCTATTCTAGTTAATAATTCTTTGCACAGACTTTCCCTACTTAAATTACAGTGTTGTTCATCTCTCCTGTTTAGAGCTAAATGGATACAATAGTATAATGATCAAGAGGAAGTCTATCTGGGCCTAACGTCCAGCTATTACGGAGTGGATGTGGCTCAAGCAGTTGGGCGCTGGCCTCCCACATAGGAGGTCCTGGGTTCAGTTCCCAGTGCCTCCTAAAGATAAATAAATAGATAATAAATAAATAAATAAATTCCAGCTGTTGATCACTTACTAGATGTGTAGCCTTGGGAAAGTTATTTAATCTACATATTGCACAGTGTCCTTATCTGTAGACTGTGGATAATGTTAGTGTCGATTTCATAGGCTTTATGACATCTGAATTAATTGTAACAGGTAAATATCTTAGAGCATTACCTGGAATAGAGTAGCTATTTTAAAGAGATAGCTATTATTGTTCTTGGACATGGGACTTTTCCTGAGGCTTCCTGTGGTCCCATATGTCCAGAAAGTCCATAGAATCACACATCTTGGTGGAAATTCCAGGATTCCTGGCTGGGCCTCACCACCGTGGGAGGAGAGAGTTTCTTTCTGGTTGATGGTGGTGGCTGTTCTAACTACTTCTTATTTAGGAAATTTTGTCAAAATACTCAAATCACTTTCTCTCTTTCATCTCCTCTGTACTAGGATTAATTACGTAAGAGTTTGTGTTTTGTAGAACCGAAGCAGAAATGACTTGCTTATTGCTTTTAGCCTCTGCTCTACCACTTACCACTGTTTTGACAAAGACTTACAAGTGTCTCAAGTGTTTAAATATGGATGAGAGAGAAGAAAAATAATAAACATAGGTGAAGATATCAAAATATTAATGATGTGCTATCGATTGATAGAGAGATGCAAAAAGCTAAGTGATTTAAAGAGTAATTCTTGTGCAGAGTGAGGTGAAGAGGTCCAGTTAAAAGCAAAACAAAAGAAAAACTTACTGTAATAACAGAGCTGTTCAGAAAGTCACGATTACAACATAAGGAGAAATTAATTGTGATGGTTTTAATATATTTGTCCAAACTGCTTCTCTTCCAGGCAGGCACTTACCCCCAAGAATAAATACTATACAGTGCAAGAAATATGATATGGGCTTAGTTGGTGATGTAATTTCAAGAGTAGCACTGAGGAAAACTTGGCCCTTGAACAGAGTGGAGCTGATTGGAATATGTGTAAGTTTCTGAGATTTTGAATCTGATGTTTTGAATTCTCTGAGATTTTGAGTAGTCCATGCGGTACAACTTAACATGCCCTTTTGGCCAAATAGGTATAGTTGTGAATAAAATCCAGTTACTATACCTTTAAATATCTTGATTCTGCACTCTTCCAATGACCTGAGGGAGGCCACCACAATTTATCATGCAAAATAAAACTTTATCAATGATGTCTCTTGACCTCAAGCTACTAGAACCGTCTCTAAGCTGAGAAAAATCAATGTGTAGGACAAATACTCAGTGGCTGAGGTAGGCTGAATAATGCCCGCCCCACCCTGCTTCTACCCGCCCCTCCATATTCTAATCTTGGGACCTGTAAATATGTTACCTTACATGGCCAAGGAGAACTGAAGCTGCAGGTGGAATTGGAAGTGGATTGCTAACTGTCTGACCTTAAAATTGGGAGGGTGTCCTGGATTATCTCAGCAGGCACACTGTGATCACAAGGGTCCTGAAAAATGGAAGAGGGAGGCAGAAGAGGAGTGTGGAGTGGCGTGCTGTGAGAAGGACCCAACACGCTTTAAAGAAGGAGACCACGGCCAAGGCATGTGACCTCTAGAAGCTGCAAGAGGCCGGCAGACGGGTTCTCCCTGGAGCCTCTGTAAGAGAACTCAGTCCTGGCAACACCTTGATTTTAGTCCAGTGAGACTGGTGGTAGCCTTCTAACCAACAGGCCTGCAAGATAATAAGTGTGTGCTGTTTTACAGCACCGAGGTTTCGGGCCATTTGTTACATCAGCATAGGAGGCAGGCGCAGTGGCTTAGGGGATGGAAGGGAAAACCGAATGACCAGGCTCAGCGGAAGGGGGACCTAAGGAAACCCCAGGGCTCGGGGTCCATGGACAGGCCCAGAGCACTGCCTTTGAAAAGGGGACAGAGGACGTTGCCCTTTACCTGTGGGCTGCCCTGTTCATGGTTCAGATTCCTCGTGGGAAAAGCTGATTGTGCGCATTTCTTTTGTCCTGAGCAAGACCCTGCGAGGCTGCGGAGAATGAGTTCATGCACTTTCCCAATGAAGAGGAGAGTTGTCTCCCCAGGGGAAGAGTGAAGGGATGTGGTGCTAGGCAAAAGCAATAGGTATTCCATGAAAGTTCCTCCCATCCCAGTTCATTTTCAACCAGGAACTCATCCAGATCCAGTAGAAAAAATGAGATACACTGGGAAATAGAGTAACCAAGGGATAATGTATGACATGAGTTTTCAATATAGGTTTTGTGTTTGCTGGATTTGTTTAATTGAGGACTCCATGAGAATCCCCATCAGGCAACAACAAAGACAGAGAGAGAGAGGATGACAATATTAAAACACTCCGTCCCCACCCTGCCCCACAGGCTTCACTTAGGAGTTGTGCTCTCGATTCGTGGTCTACTCAGCACGGGCAGGCAGCATGGTCGGCCGTTTAAACACCTCGCAATATGGATTTCTGTTTTGATGCAAAACTGACGGCAGGAGCCATTTGGACGCTCACAGACCTCCTTGAACATGCCCCTGGCTGTGCAGAGAAGAGGATTATTGCAACCGCTTATTAGTCTCTCTGATTTTTTTTTTTATTATTAATTACGTAGGAGACAGAGGTCTGGAAACAATCTTGTTTTGTCTTTTTGTTTGTTTTCGTTTGATGTTTGCCTGGTTTCTTAAACCAATACTTAAAAATCTGATGTTACACAAAAATTGGATTTCTGGCATCCTTGAAAAAGCGGGCAATACTGAGCATGCCAGTAACAAAGGGCTGAAGCTGAGTAACCCTGCCCCCTTAGAAAGGGCGTGCATACTGCAGTTTTCTCCAGCTCTGCTCACTCCTTATTGTCTGCTGCGTCTGATGGCAAGGGGCAATTTTTATTTAATACCAGTGTTGTACTGCTGATTTTCATTGCATAGAAGAAAATTTTTACGAAGAAAAATATGCCTTTGTGTATATCTCTTTCAATTGTAGAACTGAAATATAGATCTAAAAGAAATCGCTTTAAGGAAATTAGAGCAGATATTTTTCTGGGGATGAGAACAGTATTCCTACATATTGAATATGCTAATGGCGTGTGTCAGTATTTCTTGCTTCCGGATACTTCCCTCATTACCGATCTCTCTGGCACTGAAGGTCTTTGAGGGTACGTCTCTAGAGACTTTACATACGTTAAGAGGGAAGGCTTCAGGTGCTTCTTAAGGGCTGAACAAGTATTTTTCTTGAAAACATTGACTGGTGTTTGACTTGTGTCCCGAGTTATTATGGTTCTGAGGATGGGACGAACCCATTGAGGGTGCTAGGTTCCAAAACTGGTTTATTCTGAGAAGTCTTCATGTGTAATAAGCTACACCTTTTTCCTGACAACTCCTTAAAACCTTTGCTGACAGTAAAAGAGGTGCCCAAACCAGGATTGATATTTTTTCTTCCTATTCTGCAAGAGAAAGACCAATATTTGAATAGTTTCAAATTGGTAAAGATGTTTATTATACGTTCAATAAATTCTTATTGAATTGAATTGAACTGAAATCTAAATGCCTTAAATTGAATTTAACTCTTCAATGTTCACAAAGCAATTAGTTAATGGACCTAAAACCAAATATACATCATGTTTACACCAAAAAAAAAAAAAATCAATAACCATTCTAAGTATTGAGCACTAGGTAGAAACAAGTTGAAATCTTAGTTTTTTGTATCCCTGGGCTTCACATCTCTTCCTTTCATATAAAATCTGCTCAATGAAATGTATATTGGTTGGCCCATTCACCTTGGGCTAAAATTGGCATGTTGCTCCTAGATTGGCTTTATAGGAAGAGCATCTGAGATTAGTATGTTATAGAAGATGAACCACTGATACGTCTTGTGAGGTGATGAATTACCCTTGAACCTTAGAACATCTCTTGTTTGTGGTACTTTTTGTATATCCTACTTTGACTGTTTCCCCTCTCACCTCACTTCTTGTATTCTTGGTGATGAATTCCTCTAGAGCAGGTTTCACGTCTTCTTCTTCTCTGTATATCTCCCACAACCCAGTCTAGGTCCCAGTAGGTGTTTAGTAAATGATTGTGGAAGAATTGGTTAAGATCGGTCTATTTCCTACCCTGTAATATGTTTGTGTGGAAATGTGTTATCACTCTCAATGTGCATGTTTTGGAGTTATGTTGTGCTATTTTGCTGCAATTGGCCCATAGTGCATTACACTTTCTAATCAAAAAATGCTCTATAAAAATATGACATACAGTCACTTATTTATAAGAATTCAAGAATAAAGTGAAGGCATCTTATTTTATTTCATTAGTTCTTTGCTAGTGAGCCTGTATATTGCACATTGTGGGCACACTGTGCCATTCCTAGCTATTCACTTTAAAAACATTAAGTTAGAATTACAATGAACATCATAGATTATCTTGTCTAATCACTTTATTTTACAGATAACAAAGTGAGACCAAAGGAGAGGAAGCAATTTGTCCAAGATCACCGTCTGTGGAGGAAGGGGATTAGGGAGAGAATTAAAGCTTACATGTCCTGGATCCATTCAATTTTCCTCTCTTGCCCCCTTTATTTATTTTAAAATAAATAAAATAAATCTTTAAAAAAAAAAAAAGAACAGTGGACTAG
>JAQZBX010110626.1:0-10356 GCA_029593785.1 Cabassous unicinctus
GGGAATCGAACCCGGGGCCTCCCATATGGTAAACGGGAGCCCTATCGATTGAGCCACATCTGCTTCCCAGTGTTATCAATTTTAACAAATGTTTCACATCAATGCAAGGTGTTGGTTGGGTGATGGATGGGAATCCTACATTTTATGCACGATTGTTCTGTAAACCCAAAACTTCTCTAATAAATTTTTTTTTAAAAGAAGAAATAATGTCTTTATTACATTTAGTCTTTCAGCGCAAAGGCAGTCCTATCTCATTTACTTTATTTCCCCCGATAGGGTTTTGCCATTTTCTTTGAAAAAAACTTACATCTCAAAGTAAATGGACACTCAAGTATTTTGTTTTTGCTACTGTAAACAATCTCTTTCTCTACTCCAATTCTCTGTTCTCACTGGAGAGCAAGAACTTTTATGGTTATGTATCGTTTCATCTGGCAAGTTTCAAAAAGTGATGACAAGGACCTCATTGGTGAACCTATGCTGAAGAAGTGACTGAATTCTTAAGAGAGAAGTTAGAACAACTGGGACCTTGGGAGGTTTGTAAACACCACAACTCTGCAGTCACCTAACGTATGGTTAGCCAAGTGGTGGGAACCTCGAACAAGCACATGTATGAAATTAAAGTTTCTAAGATGCTTGGGTCTTTATGCCCAGAGAGATCTGCAATTCACCTCAAAGTGGACCTCCAGAGAACAAGGCTGATGGTGAGAGTAAGGGGAAGAACCCAGGTTTTATCTCACGCTCTCGGCTCTCTCTGTGCCTTTCTCTCTCCTTCTTAACCACTGGGGCTGCAAGTCTGCAAACTACATTTTCCAGAGTCTCTCTTAGCAACTAGTGGCCTTAAGACTCCTCTCAGAGAACTAGTTGTGATCTCTAGTTTTCATCCATATCTTTTCTCTTTGATTTTCTGTTTGATGGAGGAGGGGTTGCAACTAAAGTTTCAATGACATAAACAATGAATCACCTGTTAACTGCTGTGGTAATTGGGTGCCATTAATTTCAGTGGTGACTACACCTTTGACTAACAAAAATTATCAGAATGTATCCACAGGTGTAAACAGGGAGAAGGTATACCTGTATGTTATCAGCATACAGGTGGGTTTATTCCTTATTATGACACCTGAATTCTGTATATTACTACTATTATTTTTGAAAAATTTAAGATATTTTCATTTTTGGGGGGGAAATCCCTACATTATGATGAAAAGATACTTGAAAACCACCCAAACAAAATCTTTTTAGGAACCCTGGGTCATCTCTTTAGGACAAACTTGCCCTAACAACTGTTGTTAAGGACAATATCTCATAAATCAAGCCTCTAAAGGTGAAAAAGCAGAAATGAAACTACAAGGTTTTTAGGAGGAGATTCCATGATGAAAAGACCATGTGTCTGCTGAGCTGGAGAGGCAAAATGGAGAATGCTGACACTCCGTAAGTCCAGCTGGACTCAGGGGCAGACACTGACCCTTTTCTTTGTGGACGCCTCAAGCCCCACTCTGCTTCAGCAACAAGGGAGCTTCCAAAGAGCTGGTGAACAAATGAACGGGCAAACAAATGGTGGCAGAGGCCCTTTGCCTTCAGAGGGTTCATGCTGTGCCCTGATCTGGCCTGGCAGTGCAGCATCAGCTGGAGAATTAGCAGGTAGGACGTGGCTGACATCTCCCCCAAACTGAAGCCACACATCACGTACACCTCTGTTAATTTTAGTAATCTGTATCTTTTACTTGATTCAAGGAACTAACACAAAGGAAAGACTGCTCAGGCTTGGGAGCGGATGTAGCTCAAGTGGTTGAGCTCCTGCTTCCCATATACGAGGCCCCGGGTTCGGTCCCTGGTACCTCCCCAAAACAAACAAAAAACAAACAAAAAATCCCCAACTCTCATTGGGGAGTGGATATAGCTCAGTGGTTGAGCGCCCGCTTCCCATATACGAGATCCTGGGTTCAATCCCCAGTACCTCCTAAAAAATAAAAGACTGCTTAGGCTAGACTAATAAAACACTACAGATACGCCCCACTTACCAAAACAGCTTACATGGATATTCCTGTACACATGCTTTATTTTGTCTTCAGGGCACTTATCATTGCCAGATATTATTATTATTATTATTTTTTACTTTTTAGAATGCATGTGACTCTTGGCTCCCCCACTGGAGTGTAGAGTCCACGGAAGCAGAGTCTTTCCCTTGGCTCGCCGCCGTGCCTCTAACAGGCATCCAGCAGGTATTTACTGAACAAACAAGAACTTCACTTCTTATAAGTGGTCATTTCAGAGGTGGCGTGGTTAGAGGTGTCTCTCTGACGCTTTGGCCGGCAGCTGTCCACAAGGGCCTGTCTTCACCTGTCCCCATCGCTCTGCTCCTGCCTCCCCAGGTGGCTCTTCCTCTGCCATCTCCTCCAGTGCCACATTCCCAGCTGCAGTCAGCACCTTCATGCAGAAAAGGGCCTGGCTTTCAAAATTATATTTTCCTATGTGTATGTAAACCTGTGCCCGATGAAGAAATCAATCATTCTTACTAAGGCGGCCCTGATGAAGAAAGGGTGAGGCCCGAGGCTTTCCGTCCATTTCTAGAACCTGCACTAACTCTCAATAATGAAGAACCATTTAAAACGAGAGTGGAAAAGACGCCACAGGGAGGAATGTGCCAAGCTGCCAAATTAACCACACAGACCATTTCTGGCGTAAGAGTGGGTGGGCACTAATATTTACCGGGAGGACTGAGCCTCCACATTATCAACCTGGATTGTAAGAACACCTGCCTCACTGGCCTGCACACACCTGACAAGGGTAACGCGTGGGTAAGAGGAGGAGCTGAGAATTCCAGCCGGGTCTACCCACCTCCAAGTTCCCGCCGCCTCCACATGGCGTGGCCTAGGAAGGGGAGGTCTTGAAACAACAGGTGGATATGTTTATCTGTGTATTTTTTTTTTTTTAATCATAAAGGCAAGCCAGGGAATAGTTTGTTATAAACACAAATCTGAAGTTGAGAAAGCGCTGAGTAAAGTAACACGGCCAGAGTGGACTGTCTGGAAAGTGGACGGGTGTTTATCGGACACGGATATGGTGGCCAGAGGCTGCTGAGAGCCGGAGGCCCTGGCCGCAGGAGGAAGACTGGCCTGCTGCGACACGCACGCTGGGCGGGAGTGCGGGGGGACAGAATGCTCCGCTGGAGGCCCAGGAGGGAGGGGAGCCTAAGGCCTGGCCTGGTGGGAAGGGAGCAGGCAGGGTTGGACGTGACCCACCAAGAAATGCTGAGCGGAAGATTAGTCAGGAAAAGAGGCTTGCAGAGATAAATCTGGGGTTCCAGTTACATAAAGAAACAGGAAGAGCGATCAATCACTTCACTTAGTGGCGGTGACCTGAAGTGCCGGATGCAGCTGCCTCTTAGAAAGCAGGTGGAAGAGGGGGCTGGGGTCTGGCGGAAGGGTCCGGCGTGCCAGCCAGCCTTTCCCGGGGGGGCCCGAGAGAATTCAGCCCAAAGGCACCCGCCGGCTGGAATGAATGAACCGCTCCCTGCTGCCTGGAGACCAGGACCAGTTGTGCTCTGCCCTGAGAAGAGTCAAGAAAACAGTCACTGAAATACCTTTTGGGCTTTTGTGGTTCAGATGAGGAACTCCATGGAGAAAGGAGAACTGAAGACAAGGCAGAGAGCCTGCCCTTGAGACAAAGGCTATGGTGGGATGCACACTGTACACCCATCAAACGTGTCAACAGGGTGTGAGCACCAAGAGAGAGGGACGAAGAGCGAAGCTGGGTGAGGACAGGGGATGCATGGTGGGTCAAAGGATGGTGGCTGGCCAATTTGGGGGATGCCAAGTGACTGCGCACGGCTAAGAAACTGAGGCTGTGGGGTGGCACAGGCAGCAGATAAGGGCAGGGCCCTGGGGCTGGTACCTCACCCCACTGCTGCTAAGAGCAAGCAGCTGCTCCCTTCTCTGCCCTCTGACCCCTACCCCAATCTCCATGGAGCAAGGAAAGCTCCGGGGCTCCCGAGGGCTGAGTGGAGACCACAGCTTGGCTCACTCCCTTTCCTGCCCCATGCTCCCTTTTCTCCTGAGAGCTCCCTCCATAAATCACGGGGCCCCAAATCCCTGCTTCAGGCTCTGCTTGCGGGAAACCTAATCTAAGACACGTGGAAGGTTGCAGAAGGTCACGGACCATACCAAGCAGCCCTTGGCGATTTCACCCAAGAGGGCAACACGGAACACGTGGAGAGAACTCTCTGTGGGAGCAGCAGGCACAGCGGGCCAGGCTCTCTTGATCCCGTGGGCCTCAGTGAGGGCGGGGGTGGCAAGGCGGACAGAAGGGCGCCCGGCGGCAGATGCGGCAGTGAGTGGGCGGCAGGGATGGTAACTCGGCGCCAGGAAGGGCAGAGGAGTCTTTTGTAGAGAGAGGTGACAATGAGGAGGCACGGTGGTGACAGCTGGGTCAGCTCAGCCTCGCCCAGCCTCACATGCCCGTGGGGCGCTCGGGCTGCCCAGTCCCACGGGCAGTTGTAAGGAGAACTGAAGCTCTCCAGAGGTGTCCAAGCTGCTCGCATGCCAGGAGTGCACTGGGCTGGATGGAACAGAAACCTAACTTCTGTGGCTTTTAACCAGGGAGGGCTTGATTTTTCTTCTCGAACAGGAAGTCACAAAACCAGCAGAGCAGGGCCGGGGCAGCATCCCTGGGATGGCGATGCCCCTAGCTCTTCCACCCTCTGCTCCTTCAACGTCAGCATGCTGCCAACCTCCCTCCGTACTCCAGACGGGAAGGAGAAGAGGGATGAGCTGGGAGGCAAGGGGTGGCACCTACATCTGCAGAAAGCACTGGCAGACTCCCATCTGTCTCTCTTTAGCCTGAGTGACAACACGAGGCCGCCCCAGCTGTGGAGCTGCAGACTCTATCAGCCAGGCACAGCTGTTTCCCCAAACAGAATTAGGGGTCTGTGGGTAATGAAGAAGGGAAGAGGGTGCTGGGGAAGTTGCAGAGACACACCCAGAAGCCACCGCCCAGCCCCTGTCTCCTCTCCTATCATGCTTCCATTTCACAAGCTGGGGAAGATGCTAAGTCTAATGAAAAAGACCAGACCTTAAACCCAGGAAACCGGGGCCCCTACCTCCAGGGTGGATAAATAGGGCACTCAAACAATGTGACTTTTTCCTCCTCTCCCCGATGCAAAATGGGGTAGGCAGAGCTGCCATCCACCAACCAACCCAAGGAGATGGGCCACAATGGGATTCTTCCCCCACTCTTTTGGGCCCTGTGTGCTGTGTGAGTGCTCAAGCAGTCATTTCCTGGAAGCTTCTGTCATGCCTGAGGCTGTGGTCCTGGGATGCCAAGTGGAGCAACTCCTCCAGAGAGGGAATATTTAATGGACAACAGTAGGGTCTGCTAAGCTGGAGATAAGGATCTGCGGGCCGTTCGAATGAAGATGAAGTTTAGGCTCCCCAAGTGGGAAAACAGAACAAGCAGAGGGACCCCCTCTTAACCTCGGGAAAGCCCACCTTTGAGGGGATGGAGTGAGGAAGGTGCACGTGAAGTAAGGCTGGAAACTGGAAAAGGAAACCCTGAGCAAAATCAGTAACTCTGAGATGACGATTCTAAGCCTGCGTTTCAGAAGCCACTGCAATTCCAAGCGTTTTGGAAAGAAGCACGCTGGTTCTCAAAGAAAACACCTTTTACATCGCTTCAACCTTAAAAAGCAACAGGGGCGACCCCGCTGGACACCCACAAAAAGGGAGGTTTCTGGAAGTAAATTCCACTGACTCCTCCAACGTCTCTGTGAGGCTGTAGGGATTAAACCAGGGAGTCCCGCTCTCTGGAGACTCGAGGTGCGGGAAATAATGGGAACGTCGCTACGGGAGTATGGTGAGGGCTGAAGAAGGAGACTCGAAGTGTGGTGCTGGACTCCCAGCACTTTCTTCATGAGGGGCTCGCAGATGCCCCCCTCCATGAGCTCAATGACAAAAGCAGCAGCATGGGGGTGGGGGTGGGGGTATCCGGAAGCTGGGAAGCAGGGAGTGGGAGTAAAATTCTAAAACCAACTTTCTTCTACCCCCACCCAAAAGGGAAGCAAAGCTGGGGTGGGGGGCAGCAGGAATGCCACTGAGTACACCCGTCCAGGGCCTCACACGCTGCTCAGGATGTGCCGGTCGCAACCTCCCTTCCCTCTTCTTGACTCCAGAAGTCAGCCCATCCTCCCTTGCCCACCCAAGCAGACAGCTGTCCTCGCACAATCTAGGGAGCTAATTTCAAAGGAATTTTCACCATGGAACTCTTTTTTTTTTTTTTTTTTCATGCAAAAGCTCCCTCAGAATCCTAATACAGAATATAGAGAACAGGTGCTCAGCTGGTATTTTGTAGCTTCTCAACCTCAGTACCATTGACATTTTGGGCCACGTAACTCATTTTGAGCCAATTCCTCCAAGTGTTATATGGGTGCAGCACTTTGAGAAGCCTCGTTCTCCACCAAGCTTCTCACACCTGGAGGAAAGTGCGTGGAACTGACAACAGATTTTTAGCCCAAAGATTTTTAGAGCCACTGACCCTCCTCCCAAGTGGGCAAAGTTTCATGGACCTTTCTCCAGCAATAGAAAATTAAAGGGTTGCTCTGTGGATACACAGTCTACAATGCACACATTTTGACCATCCGCTTTAGTATTTCTCAGGTCTGCTTTTTAATCGAATTCACATCAACCGGTGTTCCTCTAACACTGAGAGAACACCAATACTGTCATACAACTGCCTGCTTTAGACGGGTTTGAAAGTGTTGTGGCAAATACTTGAGAACCCTCACCTTCTCCAAAACTAGACCATGACTGGCAACTACAGGGGGTGTTTTGTTTTTTTTTCTATTGCCCCTTCCCTTACTCAAATTTTATGCTTTTCATTCATCTACTTTCCCAAGTAAGAGGAGGAAACACAAAGCTTAGTTTACTCTGTGGCTACTGATAATCATTACATTATGGCTGGTTGGGGAAAGGAAGAGGAGGCCGGAATAAGTGGGGGAAGTGGACTTATGAAGATAAATGGGAAGGAGAGGAGGGGGATACACAAGAGCAGAGCATCTGAGCAGGAGTGGGGAGGGGCCGTAAATTCTGGGAAGGGAGAGACAGAAGTGGAAGATGAGAGAGAAAGGAGATCAGAAGCTGTACCATCTCTTCACTGGCTGGGGAATTTCAGAGGAACCACTAACTTTGCAAATTCTGATAAGCAGACCCACCCACAAACCGGCTTCCCACCCCAACTTTAAGTACTTTCCTCTGAACCCAAGAACTGCCCGCTGACACCCCCACCCCTGGTAGACACTCCAGCCAGAAAGAAGCACAGAAGTGTTGCCCTACACTGGATACAAGGAATGGGGGCTGGAAAAGGGACCTGTTTCATGCAAAACGCAGGGCAGGATTTCTGCCCCAAACACACAACCTCAGGTTCTGGCTAGGCTGGCCTTTAACCGGCAAATGCTGAGGCTCTGGGAAACGCCATCCTCCAAGGGCCCTGCGCCTTCTTTGCCGGCAAGAGCTGAACCAAAGCACCTTGGAGACGCCCTGATGCCTGGCACAGCTACCCTCCGTTGTGCTCAAATATACTTTAACAGCTACCTTCTGGCTGGGAAGCTGGGCAGGGGTCCGATGCTGCAGGTCCAGCCAAAACCAGGTGAGTCTGTGGGTTAGAGCTCATTGACCGGAGACCTGTCAGCAGAAACCTGAGCGAACCACCAGGAGGGCAGTTTCCAAGAGAGGCAGCGGTGGCGCCAGCAGGTGGTTAGAGAAAGCACCTTCCAGTCAGGTGAGGCCACACACAAAAGGTCTTCCACCCTTTTTCTGACCATGCCACAGGGAGCAAAACAAATTCTGAAGGGAGCGCAATGTGAAGAGGAATTTCTTCAGTGGCGACTGCAGAAATGGCCCCACGTGGTTTCTGACGCCAGACTGGCATAACTTTTTATTTTGAAATAATTTTAAACTTTCAGAAAAGTTGCAAAGATATTACAAAGAAGTACAGTCGACCCTTCCCCATCTGTTAACATTTTACCATATTTGCACTATGATTCTATTATATATTAGGCAGATTATTTTTTCCTTAACCATTCGAAAGAAAGTTTAAGACATGGTGATACTTTACTCCAAAATATTTTAGTATGCCCTGAAATCAAGGCCATTCCCCAATATAACCACAGTACCAGGATAAAAATCAGAACTGACATCGATTCGCTACTGTTATGCCTGTTATCCAATCAAAAGACCACACACAAATTTCTCTAGTAATCCCAGGAATGACCTTAGAGAAAAAATAAAATTGTTTTTCTGTTCCAGGATCACATCTGGCCTTCAGTTTGCAGTGGCTCTTCAGTCTCTTTTAATCTGAAACTGTTCCTTTATCTTTCATGACCTTGACATTTTTCTTTTTTTTTTTAAAGTACAGGCCAGTCATTTTGTAGAATTTCTCCACCGGGGTTTCTCGAATGTTTCTGCATGATCAGATGCAAGTTATTCCTTTGGGGCTGGCACATCCCAGCAGCGATGCTGTGCACGTCTCGGCATTTTCTCAAGTACTACTGGATTTGTTGATCCGTTCGGATATTGGTGGTGTGGAACTGGATCATTCTGCTGAGGTGCTGTGAGCCAGGTTTCACCAAGGAAAAGTTACTATTTTCCTGCGTCATTAATAAGTAACGGGATGGGAGATACCAGAAGACTATGCAAATGTGCCGGTCCTCATCACACCTCTTTGTTCTAGCACCCACCGGCAGGTGCTTGCTGGTATAAAGATAAAATTCTGTGTGAGGTGAAACCTCAAGAATGAAACCAGGGCTGGATAAAAAGCCAGAGTTATGAGCAAGAATTAGCCTGTGAGATTTAACTCAAATAGCCCCAGTTTATAGTCACAATTAGTTATTTTTTTTTAAAGCCCTCTTAGATTTGCGTGTGAGGGCACATTTAAGTGGGAAGCGTGGTTACTTTCTCTCTTGTACCTGGGCTGCTGGATATCTGAACCTTCCACCCCTAAGGCATCTGCTATCTCCAGGTCTCCAGTGAAGGCAAGGAGAGACCCGGGTTCTCAGAGAAGCCAGCCAGCCGCCGGAGCCATCTCACAGACACAGAGTCTTCAAGGGCCTGGACCACTGGGGAGGGGGCAGAGTAGGGCGCCACGTTTGAAAACAAAACTACGACTCTGCCGCCTTGTACAGAGGTGCTAGTGTAAGTTTTAGTTCCGTTTAGAAGTTTCTTGGCTTCTTCAAGAAACATTTCAAAACCTTTTTTTTACCACAGAGTTAGAAACTTCAGAAAACAGAAAAAGTAGAAAGAACAGTTAGAGATCACGATTACCCCACCACCCAGCGCACTGCGAACGTTCTGGTCTCTACCGGCCTCTTCTCTTTGCACACGTTTATTTTATCACGCTGGGGAGCATCCTGTCTCTCTCAGGCTGATTCAAGCTGGGCTCCACTGGAGAATTAAGCCCTATAGAAAAGGACGATCTTCTCAATTCTCCCCGAGGTGGTAGAAAACGAGAACCTTCTAGAAGCATATCTGAGAAGGTAGTTCATTACGTATAATGGTTGTCTTAGAGTCTTACAGCTTCATCCTCTCCAGTAGCCCCACTTGAGAAGGATGGGTCTATACTGTATAATTTGCTTTGTTCACGTGACAATTCTTTAAATAAATATGTAATAAGCACCTTCCGTACATCAGCCACTGGGAAGGTAAAGATAAATAAGACATAGATAGCCCTTTTCCTCTTCAAATGAACAAACCAGTCAGGGACATGGAAAAGACACAAACACTCAAAATACTAAATAATGCTAAGACAGTCTACCTTGGGTGTCCTGGGCAGGGACCCGCTAGCGGCATCTAAGGAAACCAGGGAGGCGTCCCTGAGAGGACGCGTAAATTGGTTCCCGAAGGATAAGTGAGATTTCAGACAGAATGGAGAGAGGGGCAGGCATTCCAGAAGGAAGTTGTGCCGACGCTGGTTCGCAGGGCCTATGGGAAAGCTGGCAGAAGATGTAGTAAAAAGGACCCAGGCTTGGGAAGCGGACATGTCTCAAGTGATTGGGCTCCCGTCTACCATATAGGAAGTCCAGGGTTCAATTCCTGGGGCCTCCTGGTGAAAAGCAGGCTGGCCCACATGGAGAGCTGGCCTGTGCGGAGAGCTGGTGCAGCAAGATGACGCAACAAAAAGAGACACAGGAGAGAGACAATGAGAGTCACAGCAGGCCAGGGAGCTGAGGTGGCACAAGAGATTGAGCAGCCTCTCTCCATGCCAGAAGGTCCCAGGGTCGGTTCCCAGGGCTGCCTAAAGAGAAGACAAGCAGACACAGAAGTACACACAGAGAGCAGACAGCGAGCCCAGAACAATGGGGGAAGGGGAGGG
>JAQZBX010110627.1:0-10356 GCA_029593785.1 Cabassous unicinctus
TTCCAGAAACTCAGTCTAATACTTTTACCAAATATTTAAACTGCAGAGTTCAAGATTACAGATACACACTGAAAGAATTTTCATTTACTCAGGTCGAAAAATTCTTCATTACTTTATTTGTTCTAAATCAAATTAAATCTGATTCTGAGCTCCTATTTGTTAAAACAGGTAAGACATTTAACGTCTTCTTGTTTGAGGACCTCTTACCCTCTCAAGAGTTATTTCAGAATCCCTGGGGGCTACCATAGTCCAGGAAATTTAGTCTAGCTCCTCTGGTCTTGTGTTCACAATGGTCAACAAGGATATATTAATTGCCCAAATCTAAATGCTTCCTTGAAGTTGCTAATTCTACGTCAGTCTTGTACAAGGAGATTAGCAATGAGGCTAGCAGCCTCACCTCCTGGTGTCCAGCCTCTCTATGAATCAGTTAAAAGTCCTACCATCTTTCCTAGGTATTGATCAGGAGCAGAGTAATTGACTCTTTTACCCGTAGGTTGACTCACACCCCTCTTCCTAGTTTGGGCACAAGTTTAAAAATCTTTCTTTTCTTTCTTTCTTTCCTTTCTTCCTTTCTTTTTCCTTCTTTCCTTTCTCTTCTTTCTTTCTTTCCTTTTCTTTTTCTTTTTTTCTCTTCTTTCTTTTCTCTCCTTTCTTTCCTTTTCTTTTTCTCTCTTCTTTCCTTTTCTTTCTCTCCTTTCTTTCTTTTCTTTTTCTCTCTTCTTTTTCTCTCTCTCTTCATTCTTTCTTTCCTTCCTTTCTTTCTTGCATCTATTATCTGTATATCTATCTATCTGTCTAACTGTAACTTCAATCACACTTAAGCTTTAAAGCCTTCCCTTTATAGGTTTTGAAAACAAAAGCTAAAAAGAGGTGTCATTTAACAGTTTGGAAACTTCTGTTTTGATCCAAGACACAAAAAAGCAATTACTAACTAATGGGGAGTGGACATACCAGTAGTATGTAATAGAGTGCAGTGGATAAGATGAAATACTGCTCTCACTTGGGGTCAAATCCCCACTTCTCCCCTTTGTTGTAGTTTTTTGGGTAAATTACTTAATCCCTTTGCATTTGCTTCCTCATTTGTAAAGTGAGGGTATATTAGTACGTAATGTACAGGGTTGCTGTGAAGGCTAAACAAATTGTTATCTGGAGAGGGCTTAGAAAGGTGCCCAGTTGAGCAATATGTGTGTTTATTATTATTTATCATGCTCTAAGCTGCTTTTTCTGAGCTCAATAACCCTCCATGCCTCATGTAAAATCTACCATGATCTTCAGAATCAAAAAGTTTTAAAATTTGACTCCACCAAATTTCTGAGGTTGGGGAAGCCATGTGACCTCACACAGCTTTGGTTTCATCATATCACCTTGGATGATAGTTTCAAGAAGTAAAATGAATTATGTCTGTAAATCCCTTAGTAGAAAGCTTGGAAAAAAATGCTTAACCCTTGACCATGGAGGTGAATTTTGTTTTCTCCTCTGATTAAGGCATGCCAAAGGAAGACTTGCTTCATCTTTTTTCCAGATTTCCCATCTCCATTTTCCTGACCACAGGGCTAGACACAAGGTGGGCATTCAACTCTATACAACCTCACTGAATTTAGTCAACTCAGCCGAGACCAGACAAGCAGCTCTAGATTATCTTTCAATTGGCTGTCCCCTGTCACCAGAAGAAGTGTACCATCTGTAGACCAGTTCTGCCTGCTGGACTCAAATCCCCAGCTACAACCATTTTTCATGAAGTGGAGCCATGCTGAGAGAGAGTTCATTCTTGTTGTAGATCTCTGTCTCCTGCCAAGTAGCCAGGCTGCCTGAATGGAAGCAGATGTAGCATGCCTGGCCAGGAGAGCCTCAGAAGGGCCCTTGGGTGGCCTGGGAGGATGCATTTGGTGATTTCATTGGGCTAAATCTAACACATGGACCTGTTAGCAATATTATAGTCTCCTCTGATGGACACAGCCAGATGTCATTTATATTCAGCAGCCTTCCAACACACTTTGTGTGGCAAGCTTAAATGAGAAAGTAAACAGTGCGCTCTTGATGGAGAGACCAAGAAGAGCTTAGTTCACAACGATTAGCTGTGTTTTTTTTTTTAAGTTATGGTCCTACTGCATGCCCATCCTTGGCCTCCATACTTCATGAAATGCCATAAAGGAAAAGAACTGAGGTAATCTTCTGAGAAACTTAGTCTAATCAGGAAAGGAAGAACTAGATTTATTCACTGAACAGGAAAAAAATGCGGAACTCCAGGTATCATATTGATTTACCAATCATCAGTTCACCTATATAACACATGTCTCACACACCAACAGCTTCCTTCCATTGACTATCTCTTTGACATCTCTTGGGAATCTCAAAGGGTCCTCCAACCCTACTGTTTTAGTTTGCAAAGGCTGCCCATGCAAAGTACCAGAAATGTTCTGGCTTTTATAAAGGGGATTTATTTAGGATAAAATCTTCTAGTTCAAAAGTCCAACTCAAGGCACCATAAGAGGTGATTTCTCACCCATCAGCTGTTATGTGTTGAAACAAGATGGCAGGTGATCTTTGCCTGGTCTCTGCCTTCCCCTCTGGGCTGTACCATCTCTTAGAGGCCAGCTGACGGTAACCAGGCATAGGACTTCTCTCTAACAGGGCCTCTTCTCTCAGGCTCAGTTTCTCTCCTCTCTTCCTAATTTCTGCTGCAAACTCTCAGGCGTATGGCTCATCTCTCCCCTGGGCCTTACCTGCTTGAGCCTCTCCTTTCTGTCACATGGCAGGATCAAAAATGGTAGACCTCTTTTTTCTGTGTTTTTCCTCTGTGTTTTATTGGACCCAGCAAGAGAGTGGAGACTCAATCTGGGTCATACCTCACTGAGATAATCTATTTAATAAAAGAGCTCACACCCACAAGAGTGGACCAGCCTACAAGCATAAGCTTTCTTTTTGGAAGTCATAAAATAATTTCAAACTGCCACACCAACCATCCCCTGAACAACATAAGATGGAAATAATTTAAAAACACCAAGCTCCTAAAACATGAAACCATACCATCTCCATCTGAGGGCAAAGGGACAAGGACCAGCACAGTGCTTTCCAATGAAAAAGGTATTGTCAGTTAGGCTTCTGCTTGCTTGTGCTCAGTCAACCCCCTTGATTTTATGTAATTTGTCAGATGTACTACAGCATGTGAATTGTATCATCTTACTCTGTGGTGAAAAATTTTGAAGCCTGATAGAAAGATTTTAAAATCATGAGTATTAAATCAAGTCAAAGGATGATCACAGGAGAGGCTGGTTAGGTGTTCTGGAGAAGAGGGCAGTATATGATAAAATACACAAATGCATCTGCCTTACCCTTAGGTCTGGGTGTACATTTCTTTTCTCTCCAAAGTGGAATTTGTTTCTCTTAGGACTTATATCTATTAAAAAATTGTAGGAACATTAATAAGAACTGATTCTTTTTCAAAGATTTTGTAATCTGATTCAGAATTGGTGGATGAAAGTTTTTCTCATTCAAGGAATGGACTGTGCTACATGTACTTGGATATGGACCAATTTACTAACCATCTTCATGCAATCCATCACCAACCGCATCTGAGCCATAGGAACACTGTAACAGAACAGAGCTGGGTGTTCTGTTTTTTTAAGAAAAATCACTTAATATATCATTTTATTGTCAGTAAATTAACTTATTCATTTTGGATTTCAGGTTTGTGATTCATCACCATCTTTGACCTACCTCACACTCTCTTCTACTTATTTACAATTATGTTATCATTTGGTTCTCTGCACAGCTCATCCCCAATTCTTCTCCACATTTTGTTCCTCTCCACTGGCAACTGCTCTTGGTATTTGATGTGTGTTTTTCCTGCCTATCCATTGTTCACACAGTTATTTATATTTGTGTATCTGTGACCAACATTTTGCTTTTACTTTTTGAAGGAAATGTTTTTGCTAATTTACTTAAGAGGTTTTGTAATTCTGATTTTTCTCTCTAGAGTTGCACTTTATCCATGTTAATATATTTAAACTTAGTTCTTTCCTTAGATTGCTGTTACATTTCATCATTTACATATGATACTTTTTAAAAAGTCCCAATTAAGTTGGTTTCTACTCATTGTCATTACTAATCAGGATTTGATGATTATCCCCTTAAATATCTCTCTATGGGCCAATCAAGGTTTTTACTGGGGTATATATATATTTCCAGGAGTGGAGTTGCTGTAGAATACCATATATCTCAATTTCACCAAATACCTGCAAATAATTTGTAAAAGTTGTGAATTAAGGTCAAAGCTCATTCCCCCACCCCCAGATGTTAACCAATTGTTCAACCACCATTCTTTCTTCCTGATTTGCAGTAGCACATTTATCATTGTTGCGTATGTGTGTGTGTGTGTGCGCGCATGCACGTGTGTCTGTTCCTTGGTTCTCTAGTCGGTTCCATTGGTCTATTTGTTCAAGATTGCACCAATTCCATACGGTTTTACTTACTATAACTGTACAGTAAATCTTGAAATCTGTTGTGAATGTCCTCCAAACTTTTCCTTCTTCAAGTATATCTTAATTCTTCTAAATTCTTTGCATTTTCATATAAAATTTAGATTCAGCTAGCTAATTAAACTTTGGGATTGTTTTGAATTTATAGAATAAATTTGAAAGAATAGATATCTAACAATAATAAATTTTCCAATCTATGAAATTTTCCAATCTATGATCATAACATATCCTTCCATTTAATAGGTTTTCTTTAATTTCCTTCAGCAATGTGTAGTAGTTTCAGTGTAGAGATATTAGACACTTCTCATAGATTTTTCTTAAGTGTTTGATTTCTTCATGTTAGTCTTAATGGTGCTGATTTTTTTATTTTATTTACTGATTATTTGCTACTAGCATACAAAAATATAATTGATTTTGTATATTGACCTTGTATCTAATGAACTTGCTAAATTAATTTGCCACTTCTGAAGTATATTTGCATGTTATTTTGGATATTGTTTGTACACAATCATGTCATATGCAAATATTGATCATTTTCTTCTTCTTATCAATACACGTTTTATTTCTTTTTCTTCTTTATTTTACTGACTAGGCTTTCCAGTACATGTTTGAATAGTAGTGTATTTAGTGTCCATTCTTTTCTTGTTCCCAAATTCAAGGAAAAACATTCAATATTACAACATGCATTATCAAGTTAACTGTAGAGTTTTGGGAACTATTATAGGGTTTTTTAGTCTAACAATGCTCCATTTTGGTCCTAGGTTGCTAGGAATTTTTATCATTAAAATCTTTTGAAATTTTGACATTTTCCTAAATATTTAGAGATAATTATATACATTAATCTCTTTTCCTATTTGTGTAGAGAATTACACTGAGAGGCTTAATAGAGGGGTTTAAGACTTCCATATTGCTCTGTCTTTCATTTGTCACATCTGTATTTTTGTGCCTTTATTCTTTTGTTCCTTCCTTCTTATGAATGAACAAAGTACTTTTTTACTCAGCCAAAAGGGGTGCTGATGCAAAATACGAAAAATTGGTTGGTCTTTATAAAGGGTATTTATTTGGGGTAGAATTCCACAGATCCCAAGCCATAAAGCGTAACTTTCTTCCCTCACCAAAGTCTGTTGCTACGTGTTGGAGCAAGGCAGCTGCCGATGTTTGCCAGGGTTCAGGCTTCTTGGGTTCCTCTCTTCCCGGGACTCCATTTCTCTTCAGGCTTAGCTCCTTTGTTTCTTTCACAATGTCAGCTGTAGACTATGAGGCTCTCTAAGACTTTGCTTCTCTCCACAAGGCCAGCTGTGAAACTGTCAGGTGAATGGCTCATCTCTATCCCGGGGCCTTCTTTTCTCACGACCAAGCTTCTTCATCTGCTCAACTACCCGGGCTCCAGCATCAAAACTCCAACATCAGAACTGCTTCCTCTGTCCTTTGCCTTGCCTTTTATATTTAACTCCCCCACTTACCAATGGGTGGGGCTCAATGCCCTACTGACGTGGCCCAGTCAACGCCTTAATCATAACATTTTTTTTTATTGTTGGTAAAAATCAAAATTTTTCATAACTTAATCATGCCCAGATTAACAGACCAGTTTACAAGTGTAATCCAGTATCTATTTTTGGAATTCATAATCACATCAGACTTCCAAACAGCTACACTCAGTATCATCACCCCAATTAACTTTATAAGTATACATTCCTGTATTATCCTTTTTCTATTTACTGACTCTGACTCTCTACTTAGGTGACATGTTTTACCCCTCTATGTATTGTAACTCTTACTAGGCATTATCATAGCTGCTTTAAAAAAAATCAATGTTTCTATATTTACCAACGTTTCACCTTTTCTGGTGATCTTCATTTCTTCCGTACTTTTTTGCTTCCATCTGTTACCATTTTCCCTTGTCTTTATGAACTCATGTTCACATTTCTTATACTGTGGAAGTGCTGGTCATAAATTACCTCAGCAATTATATGTCTAAAAGCATTATTATTTGCTGATCATTTTTTAATTCTATGCATGACATAGAATTTTCAGTTTGTGTCTTTTTTACTCCTTTCATGATGTCATTCCATAGTATCCTGACTTCCATTTTTTATGATGGAAAGTCTGCTATTGGTCTTATTTTTGCTTCTTTAAAGTAAAGTGTTTGCAGTTCTCTGGCTACATTTAACATTTTTTTGTTCCTCTTTGCTTTTAGTACTATGTGTATGTTGTGCATAAACATGGTTTCCTTGGATTTATAATGTTTGGGTTTCATTTTAATCATTAGCGTCCACATCATTCATGAGCTTTAAAAAAATGCTGTTCATCAAATCTCAAATATTGCTTCTGTCCCCTTCTGTCATTCACCTTCTAGGACTCCAATTACATATACGTCAGACTATTTGTATCTGATATAGCTCTTACATTCTGTTTAGTTCCTATGATTCCTTTTTGCTTCAGTTTGTATTTGGATTTTTAATCTCTCTTCAAGTTCATTATCCTGTCTTCTGCAGTTTTCAGCCTGCTATGTCTGCATACACAGTGATTTCCTACTTTCAGATTTTGTAATTCTAGAGGGTTCATTTGATTCATTTTTTATGGATTCCAATGTTCTATTGACATTTTTGGATCTTAACCCATTTTGTCCATTTTGTCTTATGTTTTGTAACATTTAAGGTTGCTGTCTTATAATTCCAACACTGGTATTATCTGTTTTTCTGCTCCTCTTGCCTGTTTTTCTTATACATATCAGTCACATTTCCCTGCATCTTCATGTATCTCAAAATTTGTAATTGTATGAAACACTCTGAACAAAATAATCATAAAGACTGAAGATGATGCTCTCCTCACAATTGCCCAACAAAAACAAAAAAAAAGATTTGCCTCTGTTAGGCATATATTAGTTTTAGACTTAATTTTTGACAGATATATTTAAATTTGTGAATATGTATTTAGTGTATCCCTGTTCATTGCTGTGACCTTCTGAGGGTATTTACTGATATTCTGCTGGATCTCACTCATTAGTCCTGAATGTTCTGTCCTTCAGAGGTACTAGGATTGGTTCTTTTGATTACTGCATCACTACATTTCAAAATCTGGTAAATGACATAAGAGTGAGACTTTTATGTTTTATTCAAGGGATTCCCTCAAGCAGACTCTGTTTCCTAAAAGCCTCAAGATTTAACTTTGCCTTTCTATCCCAATTACCCAGCTTCCTGCTCAGTAATTGTTCTATGCAGAACAACTGACTTTTTTTTTTGAGGGGGAAAAGGGGGAATCATATTCTAATCTAATCTGATTTTAATAAAAATCATCACTGGTTTCTTTCTCTTTGTAGACTTCCTCTGCCTTTTGATATTCCTCATCCTGGACTGTCTGTATGCAGATTTGGCAAATGTCCCTAGAGAAAAAAGTTTCTGATGATCCCAGCTAAGCTACAAAGGGCTCTTCCTTCTCTGAAATTTTAGTTTATCTAATGCTCATAATTTCTACAGTTCTCTGATATATTTCAAAATAATTTTTGGTAATTTAGCTAAATTTTCCTAGTTGTTGCAGTGGGATATTAAGTTCCTACTACCTTGTACATGATACCTAGAAGTAGCTTCCCTCCTCACTAATTTTAAAGATTTATTATTTAATCACCCTTCCCTTCATTGTTTTATGCTTGCTGTGTCTGTTCCTTGCGTGCACATCTTCTTTATACCAGGCACCGGGAACCAAACCCAGGACCTCTCATATGGGAGCGAGGTGCCCGAAGCCTTGAGCCAACTCCTCTCCCACTTGTTGTGTATCTTTGTGTTGCCAAGTTTTGTCTCTTTGCTGTGTCATCTTGTTGTGTCAGCTTACCTTGCCAGCCTAACACAAGGTCACTCTCTTGCTCATCTTCTTTAGGAGGCACTGGGATCCAAACCTGAGAACTCCCATGAGGTGTGTAGGCACCCAACAGCTTGAGCCACATCTGCTTCCCCTCACTAATTTTTATGTGACATTACTTATAAACAAAACTTGCATACCTATGTTTTGCATTGTTTTCCTTTGTCTTGTTAAAATTTCTGTGTCAAAAATGTATTGTTTTAATTACCATAGCCTAAAAATATGTCTTAATATTTGGCAAAGTCAGTTTTAATAATTTATTATGTTTGTATATGCTATTATTCCATATATTTCATAATTAAGCTTTTCAAATTCACAAGGTACCCTGCTGAGATATTTACTGTAATGCATTACATTTATAGATAAATTGAGATAGAATTTTCATTGTTATTACATTAAGCTTTTGTCATGTGACACTTGGTACAATCTCTCAAGTAGTCAGTTCTTCATTTATGTTATTAATAGATTTAAATGTTTTTCTTTATAGATGTCTGTTCTCTTTTTCTTGTTAGGTTAATTCATAAATGCTATATTGTTTATTTTATTGCTGCTATTGCATATGGTTTTTATTTTTTACACTTTTCATTTTTTAAAATTATTGCTGTAGAGAAACACTTCTAAATTTATATGTTGTTTTGTTAAAGATTTCCAGGTAACTCTTATGTCTTGTCAGTTTTGTTTTCTTGCGTCATATTATCTTTATATAGCAATAATTTTGTTCCTTTTCTTCCAATCTTTATAATTATTTTCTCTCCTATTGTGAGTTTCCCTGCTTTTGCTTGCTTTATATGAAATGTTTAAGTTTCTCTGGTAATAGTTTCTCTATTTTCTATAAGGTTTGTGTAAAAATTTTTTAAATCAGATTTAGGAAATTCCTGTCTATTCCTTATTTTTTATACTAGTTAACATTTTTGAATATGTTTTGAACTTTAAAAAATTCTCTTTGCCATGCTTGATGTATTTTTGTGTTTTTTTTTAATTTGGTGAACTAAAATAAGTATATAAATATTTCTCTAGCTTTACATTCCTGCAATAAACCTAAATATATACATATTTTGTTCCCTTTATGCTATTGGGTTATTTTGACTAATGTATTATTTAAGATTTTTGCATCTAACCGCAAAAGGAAAATGATTCCACGTTTTTCTCTCTCTTTGAATTTCATCATCTAATTAAGAGTCAGTGTTATAACTTCATTAAAAACCTTGGAAATTTTCCCTCTTGCTAGCTTTTGAAATGACTCATTTGTCCATTGAAGTTGTGGGAAAATCTACCTATAAACTAGGATTGAGGCTTTTAGAAGGAGGAGAATTGGTGAAGACCATTGCATGTTTTTAATGGTTATTTTCCAATTGATGCTTTCTATCCTTAGTTGTGCTCATTTTGGCAGTTAATATTTTCTGGATCTTGATAATTTTCCATGTTTAATATGGTGTACAGTTTGTAACTTATTTGTTGCCCATTTTTTTCTATTACTTTTAAATCTCTTCTACATTTGGGGTTAGTTAACTCTGTGTGAGTGTGTATATAATGTAGAAGCAGGAGGGTCATCCATGCAAAGTTTGATTTGGATGTCAAAACTGATGACACCAAACACACACCAAGAAAATATGCAAAGCTTTGTAACATAAATAATTGCGGTCTCTGTGAAGAGCAGGGGAGGCCTCCCAAGGAGATCTGAAATGGATTGAGAAATCAAAGAGACACTGGCCTGGGTTTTCACTGTAGATGGGGGTGGGGCTGGCATGAGAATTCCTGCTCTGGGTCATACACTCCTGTAGTTTGAATCAAACTCTGGTTCCCAGGCTTTCTTATCAGCTTGCCTAGATGTGGGGTGCAGACTCTAGAGAAATCACTAAGAATAATCACTTCTAAAAAATGAAAAAGTCATTATAGAATTAAAATACTATACTATGAAATATTCATATAATACAAAATAAAGCAATAAAGAAGGAATATAGGCAAAAAAATAACATGAGTATAGAAAAAAGTGATATGGCAGACATAAATCCAATTATATCAA